>CAUYLG010028288.1:0-51573 GCA_963573385.1 Cacajao melanocephalus | reverse complement strand
ACATGTTCTTTTAGCTCACAGAAGTTTCTTATTATCCACCTTCTGAAGCCTGATTCTGTCAGTTCGTCACACTCATTCTCCGTCAGGCCTTGTTCCCTTGCTGATGAGGAGCTGTGATCCCCTGTAGGAGGAGAGGCATTCCGATTTCGGGTGTTCTCAGCCTTTTTGCACTGGTTTCTTCCCATTTTTGTGGATTTATCCACCTGTCGTCTTTGTAATTGCCCACTTTCAGATTGGGTCTGAGTGGACGTCCGGCTTGTTGGTGATGAAGTTTTTTCTGTTTCTTAGTTTTCCTTTGGCGGATGCCCCTTCCCCACAAAGCTAGGCCTTCCCGGGTTCAGCCGTGTTTACTGCGAAACTCAGTCCTCAGCGCTTCCAGTTGCTGTTCTCCTTGTGGGGATGGGACCAGCCGAGCCCAACTCAAAGGGCACCCGTATACTCTGCACTGAGAAGCGCCGCGCCGGCCAAAAGAGTCACGCTGGCGACCCGTGTGGCTCCTCTGCTTGGTATCCCCCAGTTTGTGGGCAACAGAAATTCGTCTGAAATTGCGGTGTCCACTCGCTCTCTGTGCTTTCATTGGGAGCTATAATCCTGGGTTGCTGCTAATCAGCCCTCTTGGATCTCTCTCCATTTCTTTGTATTTTTAGTAGAGATAGGGTTTCAGCATGGTCAGACTGGTCTCAAACTCCTGACCTCAAAATATCCGCACATCTTAGCCTCCCAAACAGTTGTGATTACAGGTGTGAGTCATCCTGCCTCATCCATATGGAGTCTTTAAACAGAAACACACATAAAACAGGATTATGGAGTGCTGATGCATGCCTATACTTCCAGCTACTAGGGAGGCTGAGACAGATGGATCACTTGAGCCCAGGAGTTTGAGGCTGTAGTGAGCTATGTTCATGCCTGTGAATAGCCACTGCATTCCAGCCTGGGCAACGTAGCAAGACCCATCTCTGAAAAAAATGAAAAAGACGATCTGTAGATTGGTGTGGCCACTGGCTTGCAAGAACCTTGCCTTGTATTTCCGTTAGGAGCAAAGGTGCAGTATTTGATGATTCAGTGTTTACAGAGTCTTTATACATCACGTCCACGAACCGCTAGAATCCACTGGATCTTATTTTCCTATAAGAAAAATACGATTTTTTTTTTTTTTTTTTTTTTTTTTAGTCTGAGTGTTGCTCTTGTTGCCTAGGCTGGAGTGCAATGGCGTGATCTCCACTCACTGCAACCTCCGCCTCCCGGGTTCAAGCGATTTTCCTGCCTCAGCCTCCCAAGTAGCTGGGATTACAGAGATGCGCCACCACACCAGGCTAATTTTGCATTTTTGGTAGAGACGGGGTTTCTCCATGTTGATCAGGCTGGTCTTGAACTCCCGACCTCAGGTGATCTGCCTGCTTCAGCCTCCCAAAGTGCTGGGATTACAGGCATGAGCCACTGTGCCCGGCAGAAAATGCGATTCTTATCCCACTTTGAGATGAGGAAACAGGTTTGAATAGGTTCTGGCCAGAGTCATACCATGGTTGTGCACATGTGACCTGGGAGGTAGCCAGGACTATGTCCGCATTTTACAGATGAGGGCTCAGAGTTAGGCTGAGACCTGGCCTCACTCACTCAGGCATGGAGGGGCCAGTTCCGTGCTGAGTTCCTGCTGCACCTGCTGGGTTTTAAGTGGAGAGCTACCCTCTTGCGAGGCCTCCTCAAACCTCACTCTGGATGCAACACCCGCCTGCCTTGCCACACCCACACTTGAGCAGGGCCAGGCACATGGGCAGGGAACACCTACCGTGCTGCTGGTGGAGCCTGGCGAGTTCCACCTACCTAAGGTGAAGGTGTGGATGCTTAAACGTGGGTCTGAGTCCTGTCTGCACCTCATATGACCTAACCTCTGGTATCCTAAGTGTGGGGCTAGAAGCCATCTGCTGTGGTAGGAGTCAATGGCACACATGTAAAGCGACTGACACCTGGTTCTTTTTTTTTTTTTTTTTTTTTGAGATAGAGTCTCACTCTGTCGCCCAGGCTGGAGTGCAGTGGCAAGGTCTCAGCTCACAACAATGTCTGCCTCCCAGGTTAGAGCAATTCTCCTGCCTCAGCCTCCCGAGTAGCTGGGACTACAAGTGCTCACCACCACACCCGGCTAATTTTTGTATTTTTAGTAGAGATGGGCTTTCACTATGTTAGCCAGGCAGGTCTCGAACTGCTGACCTCTTGATCCGCCGGCCTTGGCCTCCCAAAGTGCTGGGATTACATGCCTGAGCCACCTTGCCCGACCTGACACCTGGTTCTTAATGTGCACTCAAAAACTGGCAACCAGCCTGGTGCGGTGGCTCACAGCTATAATCTCAGCACTTTGGGAGACCAAGGTGGGAGGATCGCTTGAGCCCAGGAGTTTGAGGCCAGCCTGGGCAACATAGCGAGACCCCATCTCTACAAAAAAATTTATTTTAATTAGCCAGGCATGATGGTGCATGTCCGTAGTCCCAGCTACTTGCGAGGCTGAGGTGAAAGGATCCCTTGAGTCCAGGAAGTCAAGGCTGCAGTGAGCTGTAATCATGCTACTGCACTCCAGCCTGGGTGACAGAGCAAGATCCTGTCTCAAAAAACAACAAAGTCCTGCTGAACACTCTAGGGAGAAAAAAGAAAAAAAAAACAAAAAAAGAAAAAACAACAAAGAAAAGGGCAGACACGGTGGCTCACGCCTATAATCTCAGCATTTTGGGAGGCCAAGGTGGTGGATCACCTGCAGTCAGGAGTTCAAGACCAGCCTGGCCAACATTAGTGAAACCCCATCTCTACCAAAAGTACAAAAACTTAGCCAGGGGTGGTGGCAGGCACCTGTAATCCTAGCTGCTTGGAAGGCTGAGGCAGGAGAATCGCTTGAATCTAGGAGTCGAATGTTGCATTAAACCGAGATCACGCCACTACACTCCAGCCTGGGCAACAAGAGCAAAACCCTGTCTCAAAAAAAAAAAAAAAATCCCAGCAAACAATAGTCATGACTGAGCACAGGATTCTGACTGCTTCGGTGGCTTTGTCTGCTCCACTCTGAGTGCCCGGGACAGCCTGTGCAACATGACAAAATGTCAGCTCAGCACTGACCCACCGGCTTCTCCTGGGTGCCCGAGGTCCCCAGGATATCACGAGCCCAGGGGCCCTCACTGGTCCCCTGGAGTCACATTAGCGGAGCAGCTGGGAAAGAACAATGCCCACAGGCCAGGTGAGGCAACTCCAAGAGCAGCCGGGACTGCCCCCAGCCCCACAGCTGTGAGTAACAGATGTGTGGGTGACAATTTGGTCCATGGATGGGTGGAGTGAGGCTGTTCAATCCTGGCCCACAAGACATTTCAGGAAACCCTACTTCAAGCACATTAAAAAGGAGTCAGATATTTGGGGTGTCTCCCTCTCGTATCAGATTCTGTAACCTTGACTTCCCGGAGAAGCGGCTGCCTTGGACCCTGACCAGGGACCGGGGCCCTCCAACCGTCCCGGCTGTCACTCACTACCAACCATTCAGCTGAGCTCACAGCGAGCCCCAGAGATCCACACGCCCTCCATTCACTAGGGTGCAGTCACGGTCTTGAGGCTGCAGCTCGGTGTTTAAGAAAAGAGGACAGGCCGGGCACAGTGGCTCACTCCTGTAATCCCAGCACTTTGGGAGGCCAAGGCAGGTGGATCACCTCGGGTCGGGGGTTCAAGACCAGCTTCGCCAACATCGAGAAATCCCGTCTCTACTAAAAATATAAAAACTTAGCCGGCATGGTGGCACATGCCTGTAATCACAGCTACTCAGGAGGCTGAGGTAGGAGAATCGCTTGAACCCTGGAGGTGGAGGTTGCAGTGAGCCGAGATCACGCCATCGCACTCCAGCCTGGATGACAAGAGAGAAACTCCTCTCAAAAAAAAAAATAAGAAAATATGAAAGAAAAAAGGACAAAAAAATACAAGGTGAGCAGGGCACAATGGCACCCACCTGTAATTCCTGCACTTTGGGAGGCCAAGGTGGATGGCTTGAGCTCAGGAGTCTGAGATCAGCCAGCCTGGCCAAGATGGCAAAATCCCATCTCTATAAAAAAGACAAAAATTACTGGGATATGGTGGTACTCATCTGTAGTCCCAGCTACTTGGGAGGCTTAGGTGGGAGGATCGCTTGAGCCTCAGAGTGAAGGTCACAGTGAGCCGAAATCACACCACTGTACTCCAGCCTGGGTGACAGAATAAGATCCTATCTAAAAATGATAATTAATTAGAAAAATAATTTTAGGCCAGGCACAGAGGCTCATACCTGTAATCAATCCCAGCACTTTGGAAAGTGAAGTTGGTTGGATCACTTGAACCCAGAGTTCAAGACCAGCCTGGGCAACACAGTAAGACCTCATCTCTATTAGTAAATGATAATTTTTTTTTTGAGATGGAGTCTCACTCTCTCACCCAGGCTGGAGTGCAATGGCACGATCTCAGCTCACTGCAACCTCCGCCTTCCAGGTTCAAGTGATTCTTCCACCTCAGCAGCCTCCCGAATAGCTGGGATTACGGGAACCGGCTAATTTTTGTACTTTTGTAGAGATGGGGTTTCACCATCTTGGCCAGACTGTTCTCAAACTCCTGACCTGAGGTAATCTGTCCGCCTCAGCCTCCCAAACTGCTAGGACTACAGGCGTGAGCCACCGCCCATGGCCGATAATGTTTTTAAACAGATTAGTTGGTGACATGAAGGGACAATGGCTTTGTTTGTATACTTTTTTCTTTTTTTTTAGACAGAGTCTTGCTCTGTGGCCCAGGCTGGAGTACAGTGGTGCGATCTCGGCTCACTGCAACCTCCACCTCCTGGGTTCAAGCAATTCTCCTGCCTCAGCTTCCCGAGTAGTTGGGACTACAGGTGCGTGCCACCAGGCCTGGCTATGGTTTTGTATTTTTAGTAGAGACAGAGTTTCACCATGTTGGCCAGGCTGGTCTCTAATGCCTAGCCTCATGTGATCTTCCAGACTTGGCCTCCCAAAGAGCTAGGATTACAGGGGGCTGTTTGTATACTTTGAAAGGTTTTTCCCTAACTCCCGCTTCTTCAGTCAAGGGGAGAGAACAATCAACAATCCCCTTCAGGCAAAGGGGGCCCATAGACCTGGCTTTTGTTCCCGTCTTGGACAGATGACTTGCTGCGACGTGATCACCTCTCTTGATCTCAGTCTTCTTTGCTTGGAATTGGACCACACAAGTGATTTCCAAATTATGTTAGGTTGGTATCAGGGATTTCATGGTTGTTTGATTCAAAGTTCAATAAAACGTAAAATATTAAATGCATTTAAACTTTTTTTTTTGAGGCAGAGTCTCACTCTGTCGCCCAGGCTGGAGTGCAGTGGCACAATCTCAGCTCACTGCAGCCTCTCCCTCCCAGGTTCAAGCAATTCTCCTGCCTCAGCCTCCCAAGTAGCTGGGATTACAAGCACTCGACACTACGCCTGGGTAATGTTTGTATTTTTATTTTTATTTTATTTATTTATTTATTTATTTTGAGACAGAGTTTTGCTCTGTCACCAGGCTGGAGTGCAGTGGCACAATCTTGGCTCACTGCAACCTCCAACTTTCGGGCTCAAGCAATTCTCCTGCCTCGGCCTTTCAAGTAGCTGGGACTACAGATACGTGCTACCATGTCCAGCCAATTTTTGTATTTTTAGTAGAAATGGGTTTTCACCATGTTGGTCAGACTGGTCTCGAGCTCCTACTCTTTTTTTTTTTTTTTTTAAACCAGGGACCTCTTGATGAGCTCCTAATCTTGTGATCTGCCCGCCTCTGCCTCCCAAAGTGCTGGGATTACAGGCGTGAGCCATCATGCCCACCTAAACATTTTTAAAAACAATTTTAAGCATAACGTTTTTTTTAAAACACCATGCAATCAAGTACATTATATGTTGCATTTTCTTTTCTTTTTCTTTTTTTTTTAGATGAAGTCTTTCTCTGTCGCCCAGGCTGGAGTGCAGCAGCACCATCTTGGCTCACTGCAATCTCCGCCTCCTAGCTTCAAATAATTCTCCTGCCTCAGCCTCCTGAGTAGCTGGGATTGCGGGCACCTGCCACCATGCTCAGCTAATTTTTTGTATTTTTAGTACAGACAGGGTTTCAACATGTTGGCCAGGCTGATTTCGAACTCCTGACCTCAAGTGATCCTCCCTCCTCGGCTTCCAAAAGTGCTAGGATTACAGGTGTGAGCCACTGTGCCCAGCCTGGATTTTTATTTTAAATCTGTTTGTCTATCTGATATCAATCCAAAACTGTCTTTTTTTTCCCCCTGCCCCGAAACCGAGTTTTGCTCTGTCACCCAGGTTGGAGTGCAGTGGCACCATCTCAACTCACTGCAACCTCTGCCTCCCGGGTTCAAGCGATTCTCTTGCCTCAGCCTCCCGAGAAGCTGGGATTACAGGCTCATGCCACCATGCCCAGCTAATTTTTGTATTTATAGTAGAGACAGGGTTTCACCATGTTGGCTGGGCTAGTCTCGAACTGGCTGATCTCAAACTCCTGACTTTGTGATCCGCCAGCCTTGGCCTACCAAAGTGCTGGGATTGCAAGCGTGAGTCACTGCGCCTGGCCAAAACTGTCTTACTGATCGTACCTTCACAGTGAGTCCTTCAGCTTTGTTGTTCTTCAAGATTGTCTTAGCTACTCCCAGCCTTCTGTATTTCTATACAAATTTCAGAATCAGCTTGTTGATCTCCCATCCCCCATAAAAATATTTTAAATTTGCTGGGATTTTGACTGGGATTGCAATGAATCTATAGATCAATTTGGGAAGAAATGGCAACCTAACAGTGTTGCAGTTCTTTCAGATTTTCTGTGTTCACAGTCACATCATTTATGAATAATGATGCTGTTACTTTTTTTGTTTGTTTGTTTTTGAGTTTTGTTCTTGTTGCCCAGGCTGGAGTGCAGTGGCGCAATCTCAGCTCACTGCAACCCCCGCCTCCCGAGTTCAAGCCACTCTTCTGCCTCAGTCTCCCCAGTAGCTGTGATTACAGGCATGCACCACCACACTCAACTAATTTTTTGTGTTTTTTGTAGAGACGGGTTTTCTCCATGTTGGTCAGGCTGGTCTCAAACTCCCGACCTCTGGTGATCCGCTTGCCTTGGCCTCCCAAAGTGCTGGGATTACAGGCGTAGTCACCGCCCCCGGCCGCTATTAATTTTTTTCCTTCCTAATGATTATGCCATTTGTTCTTGGTACTGGTTGACTTCACTGGCCAAGCCCTCCAGTAGCTTGTTGATTGAAAGAATGAGACTTGTCATTCTGGTCTTGTTTGCAGCCTCAGAGGGAATGCTTGCTGTTAATTCACCACTAATTATGCTTCTGTATGCTCGTTGTACATTTTATCTGATAAAGATGTTTTCTTTTGTTTCTAGTTTGTGAAGAGTTTTGTCATGAATAGATAGGTTACCTGCCTGTCATTAATTTTTTCATGTTTCTATTTTTTTGAGGCAGAATCTTGCTCTGTCACCCAGTCTGTAGTGCAATGGGCAACATGGTGAAACCCCATCTCTACGAAAAGTACTAAAACTTTAGCCGAGCATGGTGGCACATGCTTGTAGCCCCAAATACTTGGGAGGCTAAAGTGGGAGGATTGCTTGACCCTGGGAAGCCAAGGTTGCAGTGAGCCAAGACTGTGCCACTGTATTCCAGCCTTGGAGACAGAACAAGTACTAGCCTAAAAAAAAAAAAACAATGCTGGGCGCGGTGGCTCACGCCTGTAATCCCAGCACTTTGGGAGGCTGAGGCGGGCGGATCATGAGGTCAAGAGATTGAAACCATTCTGGCCAACATGGTGAAACCCTGTCTCTACTAAAAAATACAAAAATTAGCTGGGCATGGTGGCACACACCTGTAGTCCCAGCTACTCGGGAGGCTGAGGCAGGAGAATTGCTTGAACCCAGGAGACAGAGGTTGCAGTGAGCCGACATCATGCCACTGCACTCCAGCCTGGTGCCTGGCAACAGAGCGAGACTCTGTCTCAAAAACAAAAACAAAAACAAAAAAACTTGGAAGTCACTACTGTCATTATCACAATTTTTAAAAATGGACAAACTAAAAATTGATGACTTTTCTTGCAGTTGAAACTTTTCTTGAAGTTTTCTGAGGTTTCTTGGACCCATCAGACAACTGAGTTTGCAAAGCAAAGCTCCACCCGAAGTCGGGAGAGGCAAGAGAGCCTGGAGAATCCCAGTGACATCTGCAGACCCCGAGCAGAAGCCACCAGAGTCCTATCTGGAAACACAGATGGGAACTTGGAGGAATTGCCAGAGCCGAGTGTGGGCTGGCATCAGAAGGTCGGGCCCTAAGGTCTTCAGTCTAGGGGGTGCCCCACACTTTCATGGGTTTCCCTCCAGGAATCCCACTTGATTCTAAGAAAGATCCCAAGGGCTCTGGCTGGGGTGGGGTAGGGGTAGAGAATCCTAGTGAAACACTCAAAGCCTTCTAGCCAAGGCCCCATTCCAGGGGGAATAGCTTTGCCAGAGCCTACCCCAAGTGCAGGAAGGGAATTCTTCTAGCCCGCTCCCTTCCCAGAGAACAAGCACAGTGTGCAGAAGCCAAGCTGCAGGGAATTAGGTTGGGAAGGAACCTGAGCCAGAGAAGGGAGTAAGTGGCAGGGGGAAAGTGACACCCTTGCAGGGATACTTGTGAAAGTCACATCCCCACGATGCAGTCCAGGCGACAGGGCTGACGACAGAATGTTCCCCATCTCCCACACCTCACCACACCCACAGCCTGTGGTACAATCACGGGAGTCACAGGCGACTGAGCTCAAGCCTCAGACCTCCCAAAGTCAGGAGGGAGACAGCAACCAGGACACTAGAAGGCATGGAGCTTCTGGCACCTGCAGCTGCAGCAAACACCAAACACTGTCCAGCTCCTAGACAAAGTACAGCCTTGGCCAGGGGTGGTGGCTCACGCCTGTAATCCCAGCACTTTAGGAGCCCAAGGTGGGTGGTTACTTGAGCCCAGGAGTTTGAGACCAGCCTGGGCAACATGGCGAAACCCCATTTCTACAAAAACTACAAAAAAAAAATTAATTGAGCTTAGTGGCACATGCCTGTAGTCCCCGCTATTCGGGAGGCTGAGGTAGGAGGATCACCTGAGTCTGGGAGTTAGAGGCTGCAGTGAGCCTTCATCATGCCCCAGCCTGGGCAACACAGCAAGACCCTAACTCAAAAAATTAAAATAAATAAATAAATAATGAAGTATACCTAGTCAGGCATGGTGGCTCACACCTGTAATCTCAGCACTTTGGGAGGCTGAGGCGGGTGGATCACGAAGTCAAGAGATCAAGACCATCCTGGCCAACATGGTGAAACCCCATCTCCACTAAAAATACAAAAAATTAGCTGGGCATGGTGGTGTGTGCCTGTAGTCCCAGCTACTCAGGAGGCTTAGGAAGGAGGATTGCTTGAACCCGGGAGGCATAGGTTGCAATGAGCCAAGATCACTCCACTGCACTCCAGCCTGGCAACAGAGCAGACTCCACCTCAAAACAAAACAAAACAAAACAAAATAAAACAAAACAAACAAAAACAAAAGCAAAAAAAATGAAAGATACCCTCCTCACACTATGGGCCTCTCTCTTGACCTTAGTTCCTGTTATCTGATAGAGTGTGTCTAGTTATCAACAAAAAAAATTACAAGGCATGCCAAAAGGCAAGAAAAAACACAATCACTGCCTGGCACCATGGCTCGCGTCTGTAATCCCAGCACTTTGGGAGGCCGAGGTGGACAGATCACCTGAGGTCAAGAGTTTGAGACCAGCTTGGCCAACATGGTGAAATCTCATCTCTACTAAAAATACAACAATTAACCCGGTGTGGTGGCAGGCACCTGTAATCCCAGCGACTCAGGAGGCTGAGACAGGAGAATCATTTGAACCTGGAAGGCAGAGGTTGCAGTGAGCTGAGATCGTACCACTGCACTTCAGCCTGGGCAACAAAAGCGAAACTCTGTCTCAAAAAACAGGCCAGGCATGGTGGCTCATGCCTGTAATCCAAGCACTTCAGAGGCCAAGGTGGGCGGATCACTTGAGGTCAGGAGTTCAAGACCAGCCTGACCAACGTGGTGAAACCCCATCTTAAAAAACAAAACAAAACAAACAAACAGAAAAAACACATGTTTTGAAAGCCATCCTCCCCCATAAAAATCTGGGACTGTGAAAGTGCAGTTCCCCTCTTTGTGGTGAGGGGCAGAGAGTGGGCGTGGTGAGCTGGTGGCTCTAAGCATTCCCTCTAAGAGATCTCTGGGGAACAAAAGGACACTCTATCCAGCTAGAGAACAAGAAGGAGAGGGTTTTTCCCTTGAAATTCCATAGAAAGCAGGAGTTCGAGGCTACAGTGGGCTATGATGGCACCACTGCACACCAGCCTTTGTGACAGAGCGAGACCCTGTCTCAAAAACAAAATGAAACAAAACAAAACCTTGCCAGGCATGGGTGGCTCATGCCTGTAATCCCAGTACTTTAGGAGGGTAAAGCAGGAGGATCACTTAAGACCAGAAGTTTGAGACCAGCCTGGGTAAAACAGGGAGGCCCCAACACTACAGAAATAACTTTAAAAATGAGCCTGGTGTGGTGGCATGTACCTGTGGTCACAGCTCTTTGGGAGGCTGAGATTGGAGGATGGCTTGTGCCCAGGAGGTCAAGGCTGCACCAAGCCAAGATTACACCCACTGCACTCTAGCCTGGGTGACAGGGCAAGACCTTGTCTAAAAAAAAAAAAAGAAAAGAAAAGAGGCTGGGTGCAGTGGCTCGCACTTGTAATCCCAGCACTTTGGGAGGCCAAGGCAGGTGGATCACCTGAGGTCAGGTGTTCGAGAACAGCCTAGCCAACATGGTGAAACCTTATCTCTACTAAAAATACAAAAATTAGCCAGGCGTGGTCATGCCTCTAATCCCAGCTACTCAGGAGGCTGAGGCAGGTGAATTGCTTGAACCCAGGAGGCAGAGGTTGCAGCGAGCCGAGATTGTGCCACTGCACTCCAGCCTGGGCGACAGAGCGAGACACCATCTTAAAAAAAAAAAAAAAAAAAAGGAAAGAAAGAAAAAGAAAGGGCAACATAGGCTGGGCGCGGTGGCTCACGCCTGTAATCCTAGCACTTTGGGAGGCCGAGGCGGGTGGATCACCTGAGGTCAGGAGTTCAAGACCAGCCTGGCCATCATGGTGAAATCCCATCTTAATAAAAAAAATAATAATAATAATAAAAGGAAGGGCAACATAGTGCCTTTAGTTGATAATACCATATTTTACACTAAAACATTTGAAAGAGCAGATCTCAAGTGTTTTTACCCATGATCCCCCACCACCAGCTCCGGCACACACATGGGAGCAGGGAGAAGCTTTTGGATATGATGAATATGTTTATCACTGTGATTGTAGTGAGCGGATGTAAGCGTATGTCCAAACTCATCAAACTGTATGCATTATATATGTGCAGCTTATTATATATTCATTACACCTCAATAAAGCTATTTTAGAAATAAAAATTAGAGCCGGGCGTGGTGGCTCACACTTGTAATCCCAGCTCTTTGGGAGGCCGAGGTGGGTGGATCACCTGAGGTCAGGAGTTCAAGACCAGCCTGGCCAACATGGCCTCTGCTGGAGGCAGAGGCCAGGGAAGGCTGAGGCCTTGGCTGCAGGGATGGGGAGGGAATGGAGGGTCTTCAGCAGGCCCAACCCACTGCAGCAGGGCCCTCCAGTTCCAATCTGGGGTCCGAGAACATGTGCCAGCTGTTCGTGTCTACTCCAGGGGGAGCATTTATGACTGGGCTTCAGTGTCTCTTCCCACATCCTCACTGGGCCCCTGGGCTCTGAGGATCTGGGCTGCCCTGGCCTGTTGGCACTTTCCAGAGCTGCTATCCGCTTTGCTGGGATGCAGAGGCTCCCTTCTGCCACCCAGGGGAAGCAGGCAAGGCCAGAGGCCTCACTGTCCTTCCCTGACCTGTCCACGCCATTGTGGCTTCATCTTCCCTGTCATTCATTCACGGGCTGAGCGCTTGCTGGAAAGCCATTTGGGCAGGAGCCCTCAGAGACAGCTGTCCAGAGAGGCCTCAGAGCTGCCAGGGTGACCAAGGAGAAGCTCTGGCCCACCAGGGTACACCGCCTAGAAGGTGGTCTGAGAAGGCAAGAACTGTGTCTGCCCTGGTCACCTGGTGCCCCCAGAGCCTTGTATGGGACCTGGTACGCAGTAGGTGCTCAATAAATGTTTGTTGAACCAAGCTATGATTTCCCCTGAGGCAGGAGATGGTCTGAATGGCAGCAGGTGGCCTAGGGAAGCAGCAGTCAGGGCACAGCACCCTGACCCCAACCCCCATCTGCTCTGAGGGCAGTCCCCAGTGGAACTGACCGCAAGGTTCTGGAAGGCAGGAGGCCAAGGGAGGTCGTGGAGGAAGGGCTGGGTGGGAAGGGGCTCCGGCGGAAGAGGAGGAGGTTGTGAATGGGTCGGGGAGGGCTCCTTCTGGCTGCGCCTAGACCTACAGGAGGGGCAGGCAGCAGAGAAGGGTGAGCTGGAGGCCTGAAGGGCCGGGGAAGACGGACAGGGACAGCGCGCTGCCTCCGGGACCCCAACGGGCGTGCCCTCTTCATCCTACCCCCCACCCCTGCTTTCCCCAGGACTCCTTTTGCTCCCACACTCCAGTCTCTCTGTCTGAAGCACCCTGTTCCTCCCTTTTGGTGGTTCAGCTCTGGAAAGCCTCTCCAGGCCTCGGGTTACTTCGGAAGCCCTGTCTCTCCCGCTCACTTCCTTCGTCGCCGCGTCTCCACCGCAGCCTTTCATCTGCTCCCTCCACCTTGGCCTCGCCTTGCCTCAGTCTCCACCCCCACTCCCGTCTCGCCCGCTCTGTCTCTAGAAGCCTGTGTCTCTGTCTCTACCACCGCCCCATCTCCTAGTGTCCCCAGCGTCTCTCTCGTCGTTCCCGCTGCCTTGATGGGCTGAGGCTGTGGCGCTGGCATCGCCGGCCTGGGGACCGGGATGTGGGCCCTGGAGCGGGGTTCCGGCAGGCGCAAGGAAGGGGCTTCCTCACCCTGGGCGCCCGGGGAGACTCGCGTGCCAGTCACCTGCCGGTCTGGGAGCCGGCTTCGCGCCTACGCGCTAGACGTGGGCGCCCCGGGGCGCGCCTTTGTCTCTCCCGAGCCTCGAAGGCTAATTAGATTGGGCGGGAGAGGGGTCGGGTGGGAGAGGGGGCAGACGTCCCCATTCACTGCGCCGCGGCCGCCACTCCGCCGGCAGCCCCGCGCAGGCCCGGCCCCGAGTCACGTCTGTTGAAACCGTTTCTTCGGCCTCGTTCCCACACGCCTCGAGAGCCCGCCGCGCCTTTGTACACGCCGGCGGGGGCGCCCTGGAGCCCTGAACCGTCCTACGGGGAACAGAGGGTGGGGGGCGGGGAGCGACGCGGGCCCCACGCGAGGAAGGAATTTCCTGGGCCACTGCGATAATGGGGACAAGAAAGATTGAGGCTCAGAAGGCCAGAAAGAGGCGTGCGAGGAGGAAGCGGAGAGGGCGTGAGAAGCTGGAGAGGGGCCGGAGCGCCAGCGAAAGAGGGGAGCACAGGGGAAGGAGAAAGAGTAGGAGATAGGGGGAACAGAGACGCGGATGGGGGCGCACGACGGCAGCGGGGGGAGGAGGGGCACGGACGGGAACGTGAGCGCGAGGGAAGCCAGGCCGGAGCACGGCGCGGACAGGGGAGGGTCGCGGAGGGGCTGTGCCGAGAAGCCCGGGGGGAGGGGGCGGCTGAACCGCGGGCCGCGGGACTCCTGGACGGCGCGAGGCGGCGCGGGGCTCCACTCCCTCTGCGGGGCTGGGGCGAGGGGGCTGGGGGGAGCGGGTGGGGGTCTGGGCGCGGCGCGGCCGCATTCTTCGCCTTTTCTTCCTCCGGCTCGTTCCGGCCGATCGATACCTGCGCTGGACCTGCCCCCGCCGCTAATATCTTTTTAATGAGTTCGCCAGGCTTAAAGCGAGCGCGATCTGCCCTCCAGGGTGGATTTTCCCCCGGCAGATGTTTCGGGAGGAGGAGGCGCTCGGAGCTCCCGGGAGGGGGGACAAATCTCTCCCTCTGAGGGGCAAGAGCAGGAGACTTTCTTCTAAAGTTCAAAAGAAAGACAGGCTTTCACTCGGCCCCCAAAAATGTATTTCTCGGCGGACAATGGGCTTCTTTCTGCGCCTCTGAGGGCCAGCGGGGCGGGAGGGGCGGGGACCCGTGCGCTTTGGCTCTGCCTGACCTACTCGCACCCCTCACACACACCAAGGCCGGGGCCCCGGAGCGAGGGCGCTGGAGCCGCGAACCCGGCCGCCCCTCGGAGTATCCCCATGGAACGTGCTGTCTGGACCTGGCCAACCTGGAGCTGAGTCCCGGCGCACGGTCGAGAACCAAAGCGTCCTGCGGGCTGGGGCGCGGGGCCGGGGGAGCCCTGGGCTGTCCCATGCGCCCCTGGTCTCTTAGATGCCTCAGCCGGGCCGAAGGGGAGCGCGCTGGTGCCTCGAGGGGAGGCCGGGCGAACCTCCGGGCTTGGGCCAAGGCCTCCTTCCCCTCGGCGCTCCGCCCTGCGCGAGGCAACAAATAGAAATTAACCGGCCCCGGGCGGTTGCCCGGCTGTCTTGCCCGCCCGGGCCTGGCCACCCCTCCGGGTCGCCCCCTGCCCGTCTCCTCCACTCCCCCTTAAGTGTCCCTCTATGGGGCCGTCGGCGTGCCGCGGCCGCCCGCTCTCCACTCTTGTGGGCTCCGGGGAAGGGGGCACCCGGGCGGCGAGGTGACCTCCGAAGAGCCGCGGCAGATTGATTCGTTCCGCCCGGAGCCGGGGCCGCGTGAATAAGGGCCCGGGCGGCGGCGGCAGCGGCGGCGACGGGGATAAAGATGTTCTCCCTGAAAAGGGGAGGGGGCGCGGAGCGGGAAGCGGGGCCATTCACTCCTGGCCCGGCCCCTCGGGAAGCCGCGCTGAAGAAAGGGGACCGGGGCCTATTGAAGTCCTACGAGCCGCCCACAATGGCCCGATATACTGGGGGCCTCTCTATTAACGCCCATGAATATTAAAGAGATCGCCAAGAGGCGGCCAGCGGGCTAGGGGGGCGGCAGTGTCGGCGAGCTCCGGGCCGGCCGAGGGGAGGGAGCTTTGGCGCGAGCACATCCCGCGCCTGGGCCCCGCGGAAAATGACAAAACGAAGTGGGTTACCCGCTGGGAAAGCCCGGAATGTTTCCCCTCGAAATCTCCTCGCGGGAAGATGCCAGCACAGGGTCTTGCTCCCAGTTTCCACGCACCTTGATTTCAGGCGCTACCTACAGGCTCCCTTTTCCCGGGGCGGGAGTTCCGGGTGGGTTTGCGGCTAGAACAGAAGCACAAAACGTGAGCACAGTGGAGACCTGGGCGCACCAGCTTGGGAAGCTGTTCTGGGCCCCGCTTCCGCTCCGCTCCCAGCACGGCTCACCGGGTTTTCGGGTCCGGAGGAGAGGAATGGGATTCCCTGGCCGCAGTCCGAGCCCTTGGTCACTGTGCCAGCGGACTCCAAACTTCTCACTCTAAGCCGGGGTCCAGGACCCAAATGCTGCGCGCCAGCACAGAGGAAGCACAGACCTAAGGGCTTCCCGCAGTGGGACGTGGCCCTGGAGAGGGCCAAATCCTCGCGGCTGTCGTGGGAAAGTGATCTGACCCAAAGTGAGACCAAGCAAAGAAACCTCAGTTCACAGAGTCTAACCCAAACCATTGCACAGACAGAGACACTGAGGCCCAGAGAGGAAAGGGTCAGTGCACACGACACTCAGCAGTCTCCATCCCTCTTTGATCTCCTGAAGGAAATGAGGTAGCTTTCGGGGCTTAGGAGCTGCTGCAGCGCTTGGCTCCTGGCAGCGCTCCCCGACGACGTCTCCTCGGCTCTCAGCACTTTCTCCTCCCCACCTAGGTCTTGCTACAAGCCAAGAAGTAGGCGCCGGTGAGGCTCCCCTGCAGGAGCCATCGAACTCCATACGTCCCCTCAGATTCCAGCCCTGGCCAGGGAGCTGAAGTGACCCTCCGGCTGCGTCGGAAAAGGAGTGGAGATTTCGGGGACCCTAACCCACCTCCCTCCTCAGCAGCGCTGCCCTCTACTGGCGCCCTGCCCAACGGTCCTGCCTTCTGCCAGGTGCCCCCTTCCCTGGGCGCCAGCCTCAGGCGGACCCGGGCGCCGGGGCTGAAGGCCAGCTACCGCCGTCTTCCTCCTCCCCCCTTTGCGTCCCAGTGGGGACAGGGGATGCCAGAGACTACTGGCAGGAGCTGGGGGCCAGGGGTCTGGAGTCTGGCTGTCAGGGGTGAGGCCCTCTTAGCCAAGGAACGCCCGGGTGGTGGAGGGGCCTCTTTGCCAAGAGGCGTTTGAACAGGGTTTCGCTTACAGGAGGTCAGCTCGCTGCCCTTCCACCCAAGTACCCCGCGCTGCGGGAAAGGTCTGAGGAGTCCACACCGTACAGCGGAGACTACCCCGTGAGCCTGACCGACGCCGCGAGGGTCCAGGCACCTCCGTTAGCGGCATCTGAAATTGCAGCCTCGGGGGGAGCCAGAAGTGCGGCAGGTGGGGAGGTGTCCCGAGCCCTCTCACCAGGTGTGTCAGGGTCTGGGGTCTGAGGCTTGAGGCTGACCTGGGTGGCGGCGAAGCCTGCAGGAAGCGGGGGTCTTCCGCCAGGCTCAGCAGCTCCCGGTTTCGAGAGAAGGAACCGCTGGGCTCCGAGGTGCCTCGAAACCGCCGCAAAGCAAGTGTACTCTTGGGGTGATGTGCAGGAGGAAAGGAGAGAAGAGAGAGGCAGAGGAGAAAGAAAGAATCGGGAGGCAAGAAGGAAGGGGCGCCGCTACGCCGCGGACTTCCCCAGGCTGCCGCTCAGCCAGGAGCCCGGAGGCCGAGCCGCAAGCCGAGCCCGCACCACGGCCTCTCCCGGAGCTGCCTGCAGTTTCGGAGGGACTTCGCTCTCAGGCACGCCTGCTCCCACCTAGAAAGGGGTCTGGGGACCCCTTTCAATCCCCCTATATCCCGGAGGAAATTCTTTTCCCAGCGACAGGCTGCCAGTGCGATTCAGGTCCGCCCGTCTCGAACTCCAACCTGGCCCCGCAAGGGCCGGGAGCCTGGCCGCCCACGAAGCTGTCTCAGGCCCGGACCAGCCCCAGCCCCGACGGCAGCTGCGGCCCCGCCTCGGCAGACCCCTGAGCCCGCGGAGGAGTTTCGCACCCGGCTGCGCACAGCGAGCGAGTTGGCGCGGCCCGTTTGAAGCGAAGCGCCGGCTTCGGCAGCGCGGTCTGCGCAGGGGATCCGCGTAGCCACTGGGGCTGCGCGCGAGCTTGGGGCGACTGTGGCGGCCGGGGGAGTGCAGGGCCGCGGAGGGAAGAAGACGCAGACCTGGGCCAGGGAGGGAGAGCCGTGCAGGGCTGGACCGGCCGGCCGGAGCAGCAGAGGAAAGGTGCACCCCGGGGCTGGGCCAGGCCGGTGAGCGTGCTTCAGGCCTGAAGGGAGCGCGGGGCCCGAAGCTAGGCGTCCCCTCTGGTCCACCCCGCTCCCTGGAGTCCTGGCGAGCCTCGCTGCCCCCCTCCCCTGCTCGGTCCCCTCCTCTCCTCACAGCCCGCAGAACCTCCCTCCGTGCCCCGCGCTTCCCACGGGGAGAGAATTAAAAACAGGAGAGGGAAGGAAGGACCAAGGAGGGGAGAGAGGAGGGAGGGGGACTGTTCGGAGTGGTCCGCGCGCCCCCGCCCCTCGCGCTCGAGCGACGAAGCTCCTCGAGCGCGGCCGGGTACAAGTCTGTCCTCCGACGTCAGGGGGTCATTAATAACCAATTAGGAGGGTCACTGCGGCTCCTATAAAGGCGCTGAGATTTTGCCAAGGGGAAGACGGCCCCGGCCGGGTGTGCGAGAGAGTAGCGCGCGTCTGAGAGCCCCTCGCTGCCGCTTTCCGGCAACGACCCGCCTCTCTCCCACCCCGCACCCCCCGCACCCGCCCCCGCCTCCACCCGCGTCTCTCCACCCTCCGCACCGCCTCTGCCATCTCTGCAGATTTCCCCATCTCTCTTCCTCTCTGCCTGTCTCCCCCTCGTTCACTTTCCACCAGCCGCCCCCTCACCTCCCGCTCCCTCCTGTGTCCTCCTCCTCTCCGTCCTCCCCCTGCTCCTGTTCCTTCTTCTTCACAGCTCTCTCCTCTCGCTCCTTGGGCTCCCCTCTCGCCCGCCCACCTCCCCCGTTGGCCGGGCCGTCCCTCAGCGCCGGGGAGCCCCAGGCCGCCCATGATGGGCTCCGTGCTCCCGGCTGAGGCCCTGGTGCTCAAGACGGGGCTGAAGGCGCCGGGGCTGGCGCTGGCCGAGGTCATCACCTCCGACATCCTGCACAGCTTCCTGTACGGCCGCTGGCGCAACGTGCTAGGGGAGCAGCTCTTCGAGGACAAGAGCCACCACGCCAGCCCCAAGACGGCCTTCACCGCCGAGGTGCTCGCGCAGTCCTTCTCAGGCGGTGAGTCCAGCCGTCGGGGCCCGGCGCAACCCTTCCTCCCAACAACCCTTATTCCGGTCCCGGCTGTTCGCGAGACGCGGTTGGCATACCCGGCCTCACTGCTGCTCGCCCCAACTTGGGCTTTCCCGGCGCTCCGTGCACCTCAGTTTCCCCGTGGGTCAAGCCAAGGCGCGAGCTGCCACGCAGAGGTGGGTCACAGAGCAGCTCTGCAGCCCACACGGCTCAAGGACAGATCCCGGCGACCCCGTCGCCCGGCCCTGTCGCCCCCGCCGGCCCCTCCCTTTCCCTCCCGCGCTAGAGCTGGCGGGTTCCCGGCATTTAAAGCCTTACTAGGCGTGTAATAGCAGTTGACTCAAAAAGAAGGGGTTTTAAATTCATTTAGTTAACTTGGGCTTGACCCGCGAAAGTTCCCACTTAAACCAAGAACTTTAAAAGGCAGCCGGGGCTGGGGAGGGGGCGGAGGGCGGGCAGGCGGGGAGAAAAAGCCGCGGGGAGAGCGAGGGAGAGAAAGAGAGAGCGAGAAAAGTTTCTTTTCTTTAAGATGTCTCAAGTTCTTATTCCTCATTCATCAACCCGCAAACAATATCTTTCCCCGGCTCTGGCTTCTTTGCGCGTCGCCCTCTTTTCCCCCTTTACGATTTCTGTTCCTCTCTTAATTTACCGTGAAGACTAATTCCACTTCCATTCACGCTATGTCAACCATCTAATCCCCCCTTTTTGTAAGGGGAATTCCTCGGCCCCTTTTAAACAAGTCCCCTCCGCATTGAGCTACAATTTACTGCTACAGCATTCTTCCAGGGCTAATGAATTTAGAATTAGCAATTTCTTTCGAATGGAGCCGAGTGAATGCGATCACTTTAACAGCGTGACAAATTGCCGGCCGCGCCGCAATGGACACCGTTTAACCCCCCCTTTCAGCCGGCCCTCTCTCCGGGTATTTTCCCAGGTAGCTTAGAGGGGAACCTTGTAAGACATGGAGGCCGCCCCTGTGCGCCTCGCAGCTCCCAGCCCGGCCGCAGAGGCCCGAGAGGGGAACCCTCGGGGGGGGGGGGGGGCTGAGTGCCGCCGCGGCTCCTCCCAGTCCAGAGAGAGGCCGTCGGGGTTTATCTGAGCCCGGGCCCTGCCCTCCCTGGCACCCCAGGGCCTGAGAGCAGAGAGGGACTCGGAGCGCCCGGGGTCACACAGCGAGCGCGGAGCCTGGCCAGCTGCTGCCAACAGCTGTTTCTTTGGCACCTCCAATGCCTTCCAGCCCGAGGTCTGTCCCCAGCGCTGACCACGTCCGGGCTCCTCTGCCAGTACCCAGAGCCTGGACGCACAGTGGGCTTCCGGAACCCGACTAGGCGAAAGAGCCTTGGGTTGGCCTTCACCTCCTTGCAGGACTTGGCCTCAGTTTCCTCCTGCCTAAAACCGCTCACTGCCGTTGGCTCACTAATTCTTAAAAACTTTTCCGGGGCAGAGGACTGAAGAAGTTGTGAATGTTTTGAGGATTCGTGGAGAGACTAAAACCCGCTTCTAAAAATGATCCCCAACTCACCACTCGCTTTCCAGGGCACAGAGGGTCCCCGGGTTGCAAACAGAGGAGAGGTCATTGAGCCTCCGCGCATCCGACTGCCCCCAACACCCGGGTGACCTCTCTGGATTTGGGGCCGACCTGGGGTTGGCCGGTCTGGGCAGGACCAAAGCCTGGGTCCCGGCGGGGAAGGAAGGGCCAGGCCTGGCTGCGTCTGGCTCTGACCGGTTTTCCTGCCCCCGCCGCCGCAGAGGTGCAAAAGCTGTCCAGCCTGGTGCTGCCGGCGGAGGTGATCATCGCACAGAGCTCCATCCCCGGCGAGGGTCTTGGCATCTTCTCCAAGACTTGGATCAAGGCGGGCACTGAGATGGGCCCCTTCACCGGCCGGGTGATCGCCCCGGAGCATGTGGACATCTGCAAGAACAACAACCTCATGTGGGAGGTAGGCGCGGGCTGGAGCTGAGGGACGGGTGCGGGGAGGGCGCTGGCCCAGGGTGGGACCCGGGCTTCCGGCCGTCGCCACTTCCACCCGGGATGGGAGCAGCGGGCACTCCTGGCCTGGACAACCCCCTGAGCCGGGACTCTAAGCCGCCCGAACCTGGAGCTCACCCTGACTCTAGGCTCCCCCAACACCTTGCCTCCGAAGGCAGGGGAAAATCCAACCCTCCTTTCTCCGGGACACCGGGCAGAGCAGGACTGTTGTTGGCTCCACTTGGCAAATGAGGGTACTGAGACCCAGAGCAGCCAGGTCGGTTATCCAGGGTCCCCATCGCCCTCCCTCCGGGTGACCTCCCAGCCCCTTACATTCTTTGCCTGGCCGGGGAAGCAGCTCCAGGAAAGCCGCTCAAGGCTAGTCCTGGCCTGGGGGTGAGGCAGGGCTGGAAAGGAGAATGCCTGGTGAACGCAGAATGACATTCACAATGACCGCGGCTGAGCTGCCATCGAGTCAGCTTCTGTGTCCCCAGCCTGAGTCACGGATGACCTCAGCAGCCCGTATTATTCCAGTTTTACAGAGGGAAACCTCAGCTCCAAGAGGCTTCCATCCTATGCCTTCCCACCCCTCACAGTGACGGGTGCCAGGGAGGGACCCACTGTACTTCCTCCTAACCTTGCAGGATGAGAAACCCGCTGAGGCCAGACTGGTGCGCCACCTTCCTAATCCCATTCCCTCACCTGCTCCTCCCAACCAGACCCCTCTTGGCAGACCCTGAAGAAGCCCAACTTGATAGAACTGGGGAATGGCCCAGAGGCCTCTCCTGACCTCATCTTCTCCCTCCTCTGGAGGCCTGGGCCACTAACTGCCTTTTCCAGTTGCTGGGTCAGGAAGTTGGGGTCCAGTTTGACCTCTGAGTGGCCTTGGCAGCTCCTGTGAAGGGGTTTAGACCAAGCTAGAGTGCTACAGCGAGCCAGTCCTCCCTCCCGGGGTTCCTGTGCCCCCCCTCTCTGAGGCCCTGGTTGATGTTCTCAGTGCCGTGGGGAGCACCTCTGCATCCCCGGAAAGAGCTCAGGGCCACTTTGGGCAGTGACACCTTGGAGACCCTTTTCTTCTGAGGGCAGGGAGGACATGGCAACAGGAGCGTGGATCTTGGTCAGCCCATCGTGCCCTGGAGACTGACCCCCTGTGGGCCACTTCCAGATGGCTAGCCTCAGGCAAGTCCCTGCACCTCTCCAGCCTTCCTTTCCACGGCTGGAAAACGAAGCTTTATCCACTTCCCGGGGCTGTTGTGAGGATGGAGAGAGAGACAGTGTGTGTGTGTGTGTGTGTGTGTGTGTGTGTGTGTGTGTGTGTGCCTGGAAGATCGTACATGTGGCATAGCCCTGCCTTACCTGATCCTTGATCCATCTGTGCCCAGGTGTTCAACGAGGATGGCACAGTGCGTTACTTCATCGATGCCAGCCAGGAGGACCACCGGAGCTGGATGACCTACATCAAGTGTGCACGTAACGAGCAGGAGCAGAACCTGGAGGTGGTCCAGATAGGCACCAGCATCTTCTACAAGGCCATCGAGGTGTGTGTGTGCACCGTTGTGTAGGGACCAGCCAGTGAACCTGGCGGGGGGCGGTGCGCAGGACAGTGGTGTCCAGGAACCACAGCGGACAGCGAGGACCTGACACTGGCCTAGCCAGCCCTGCTCAGGCCATGCGGCTGCGGCAGACAGCTGATCTCCAGACACCCTGCTCTCCGGTGCGTGACCTCCATGCTAAGCTTTCTGCTACAGATCAGAAAGGATGGAACTCTCAACTTGATGCCATTGGGAATGTCACGAGCATCTCAATAGTGAGGTCCCCGGAGGTTGGCTGAGGGTGTCCCAAGGTTCAGGGGTTGGAGAGACACAGAGAAACAAGATGGGGAGAGGCAGCCCAGGGAACGTGTTGGTGGGGAGGCAGGGCGTGTGCCGCCGTTTAGCTGTCTGAGGCCCCTCATTCTGCATGCATGGGCACCAGTGGCTTATGGCTCATGAGCCCAGTCTCAGCGATGGCTCCCTATGTGTCAGGCTTTCAGATAATAGATATGCAGTATGGCCTTTAATCCCCACGGACCCCCGGAGGAGGACTTTGTGATTATTTACAGTTTATAGACCAGAAAACCAGGTCTCCCTCGGTGGCAGCAGACTTGGGAATTTTGCAGGACATCTGGGGAGATTGTTAGCACTAATAGCTGCATTTCCTGAGCCTTCTCAGAGGAGACAGGGCCAGATAATAGGCTGGACGCAGTGGCTCACGCCTATAATCTCAGCACTTTGGGAGGCCGAGGTGGGTGAGCTCCTGAGGTTAAGAGTTCAAGACCAGCCTGGCCAACATAGTGAGACTTCGTCGCTACGAAAAATACAAAAATTAGCTGGGCGTGGTGGCAGGAGCCTATAATCTCAGCTACTCTGGAGGCCCAGGCCCAGGACAGAGGTGGCTTGAACACAGGAGGCAGAGGTTGCAGTGAGCTGAGATTGTGCCACTGTACTCCAGCCTGGGTGACACAGTGAGACTCCATCTCAAAAAAAAAAAGATAACAGATAGGTAAATATCACTTCCCGTGGTGTGGCGGGGGTGAGGCTGAGCCAGGAAGGTTCAGAGGAGGATGGGAAGAGGAGGGCTTCCTGTCAGGGCTGTGCTTGCGCAGAGGCAGGAAAGCTCCAGGTGTCTACGCAGGGGCTGAGGGTGCAAACGAAGCAGAGAGCCGGTCGCCAGGCAGGCCCACATGGGGACCTTCCCTGGACAGTGTCCCTTGGCAGGAAATCTGGCCCAGGAGCAGAGGGAAGCCACCCACCGGCTGGTGGGAACAGGCCAGGGGCAAGTGCTGCGCAAAGGTGGTCAGGCTCTTCCTATCACACTTCTCTGCTCCCCGTGGGGTGGGCTGGGGCTTGGTGGAGTTTTTCGGGTGTTCTGGAGGAACAGAGAACGAATGACCTTTAGTCCATATTCCATTTTCTCCCCGGGACTCAGATCCTGAAACTCTTTCTAAGACCCCGGGGGCGGGGTTGGGGGGGGGGCGGCGCCAGGGCCTAGTAGCTTCTGGGACGGGTTCCTTTGGTTGTCCCTGAATAACAAGGCCCCAGGGACTCTCCCAGAGGTGACAGCAGGGGACCTAGCCTGGGTCCCAGCTGAGGGGGCTGCTTGGACTAGCAGGAGGTGGAGGAGAAGAGAAAGGTGAGTGGTTCCTGGATTGGGCTTCAAGTGAGGTAGGGTGGCTGTGGGGCAGGGTGCAGAGAGGACTGAAGGTAGCCCAGGCCCAGGACAGAAGTGGCTCTAGATCCGAGAATTGACTTCCAGTGTAGTTGAGCCCCACACCTAACAGAATGCACTCTCCCAGATCCTCACCCCACGACCCTCTCACACACATCTTCACCCTCATACCCTCCTTCCCAGCCATCCTGATACAGATGCGATGGAGGACTCCCACCCTCCGTCACCCCCACCCACACACACGTGTGAACACAAGACAGATCTACATCGTTTTGGCAAGAGGGCTCCAGGCTGGGGCAGACATGGGGGCCTGAGTCTCATCTAGCTGTGCAGGTCACACCAGCTAGAAGCCAAACAAACTCAGGAAATATGAATAGATATTTAGAAATTCAGTCCAAGGGCAAGGAGCTGAAGAATATCTTCGGGGAAGCATCTAAGTTTATAGGATTAGGAAAAATGGTCATCTACATTCGATCAGGAATTTACATCGAAAAAAGAGGATCAGGCAGGGACGGTGGCTCACGCCTGTAATCCCGACAGTTTGGGAGGCTGAGGTCAAGAGTTGGAGACCAGCCTGGCCAACATGGAGAAACCCCATCTCTACTAAAAATACAAAAATTAACTGAGCGTGGTGGCAGGTGCCTGTAATCCCAGCCACTTGGGAGGCTGAGGCAGGAGAATCGCTTGAACCCGGGAGCTGGAGGTTGTAGTGGTCTGAGATCAGCACCATTGTACTCCAGTCTGAGTGACAAAGTGAAACTCCATCTGGACAACAATAAAAAAAAAAAAAAAGAGGATCAGGACGCACACACACACAATATCATATATGTGATGTAGACAGGTCCACTGACTTGGCTATCAATGCTTTCCCTTCCAAGAAGGGACCGTTTGCGTGAACGACGAGAAAGCAAAATGCCACACATTTTACTTTTTTTTTTTTAGAGATGGTGTTTCACCATGTTGATCAGGCTGTTCTCGAACTCCTGACCTCGTGATCCACCCACCTCGGCCTCCCAAAGTGCTGGGATTACAGGTGTGAGCCACCGCGTCCAGCCTCACGTTTAACTTTTAAAGTAAATTTGGATACATTTTTTGGAAACTATTTCATCAAAATGTCAGATTCCACTTACCAGATAAATTCCACCCTGGAGATGAGGCTGAGGTCCAGCGCTCACGCAGCTCTTCTGGGCTAGACCAGAAGATACTGCTGCTCCCCAGGCCACTCCTGGGATGCCTCGGGAATCAGTCGGCTGTTTGTTCTGTGCACATGGGTGAGTTAACCAAGGAGAATGACCTCTACGGTGATGTTTTCTTGAACTTTCTGCCACTCAGAACCGCTCTTCATATTTCATAACAATAACCCGTTACTTGCCAAAAATAGGAAGGAACGTCTTTATTCAACAAGAAGAATATACTATTGCTGCTCTAAAACTTTCCATAAATACAGAATAACAGCCCTCTCAACAGAGATGAAGGCAACGAGGCTTTAGAGCCCAGGCGGTGAGTGGAGGGTCCCCAGCAGGGTATGCATCTGGCTGGATCCACTGACGTGACCCCTGGGGAACCTCCTGGCTTACTCCAGTCGCAGAATGTACTATAACCTCAGGTGCCCAAAATGACAGTTCTAGAAAGTGCCTAGCACATAGCAAGTGGCCACCAAATGCTGAAGGAATAAAAGGGGCTTAGCAACTTTTCTTTTTCTTTGAGACAGAGTCTTCCTCTGTTGTCCAGGCTAGGGTGCAGTGGTGCAATCTTGGCTCACCACAACCTCCGCCTCCCAGGTTCAAGCGATTCTCCTGCCTCCCAAGTAGCTGGGATTACAGGCTCCACACCAGGCTAATTTTTGTATTTTTAGCAGATTTCCCCGTGTTGGCCAGGCTGGTCTTGAACTCCTGACCTCAAGTGATCCGCCCGCCACCCACCTCAGCCTCCCAAAGTGCTGGGATTACAGATGTGAGTCACCGCACCTGGGCAGCAACTTTTAAAAAATAGAATCTGCTCAGCCCTCGGGGTGCTGCCCTCTATTACTATCCCCATTTTTATGATGGTGAAATTAAAATGTTCAGGGAGATTACGGGAGGTTGTTGAGCTGTGATTGGAACCCAGGCTCGTCTGACCCCAGAGCCGGCGTGCTGAATCACCATGCCATGTGGCCTCCCTGGCCAATATCTATTTGCTGGAACTCTATTAATTGGTGTGTCGGGACATCTGTGGTACAATGGAAATTGATGTTTGTCTAGATGACATTGAGATCCTTTCACACTGGGGCTGCGGCCCCCTGGAGAAGGGGAGGGTATGTGTAGTCTCCTGGGAGCGTGTTCAGTGGGAGGACATGAATTTACAGCAGGAAAACAAGCCCAAAATTCCGTCATTTCCAGTTTATAATAAACATTCAGAAAGTGGGGCAGGACAGGCCTTCTGGGCTGATAGGGATGGTTGAGAAGCACGTTGGGTTGGTATGTCTGTTTGTCAACAGAAGACTCAGACACTGGTATTCCAGAGTTTTGCTGATGTAGATTTTGTGGTACAGGACTCAGTTCCTTTGGGAGGTGCTTTGTTTGTTTTGTGTTCTGAGCCTATCCCTGCTCCCCAGAAAAGTGAAAGACCAGCTGATCCTGCTTCTCCGAGCCCCAGCAGAGAGCCTGGCCGGCCAGCCAGGCCAGGCCCAAGCCTCAGCAATAAAGGGTCAGTGCTGCCGAGGGGGCCTACAGACCACGGTGGCTGTTCTTTGCATCCGGGTGGTCGGCTGGTGGGACCCTGGGAGCCTCTGCACAGTCGTCCCAGGGTTCCAGGGAAGAAGCTGCAGGTTCCAGGGTTTCCTGGGCTTGATAGTAGAAGTTTGTTGATGGAGGGTACCTGTGAGCAGGCAGACACCAGAGGCCTGGGCAGGGGACACGGAAGGGCAGAGAGAGACTCCCAGTTTCCCTGCCTCTGGGCAGGTGAGGCTGTCTCCCTGCTGCTGCTGGCTTCTAGTTGGCTGGAAATATATGTCATTTTTAATTCCAGTAGGCTCTTTTTTTTCTCTTTTGGAGACAATTTTGTTCTGTCTCCTAGGCTGGAGTACTCAGCTCCTGAGTTCAAGTGATTAAGCGATTCTTGTGCCTCAGTCACATGAATAGATGGGAGTACAGGTATGCGCCATCACTCCCAGCTAATTTTTTCTTTCTTTCTTTCTTTCTTTTTTTGAGACAGCGTCTTGCTCGGTCACTCAAGCTAGAGTACAATGGCACCATCTCGGCTCACTGCAACCTCCGCCTCCCAGGTTCAAGTGATTCTCCTGCCTCAGCCTCCCAAGTAGCTGGGATTACAGGCGCCTGCCACCACACCTGGCTCATTTTTGTATTTTTAGTAAAGACAGGGTTTCACTATGTTGGGCAGGCTGGTCTTGAACTCCTGACCTCGTGATCTGCCCGCCTCAGGCTCCCAAAGTGCTGGGATTACAGGCATGAGACACCATGCCCAGCCCAATTTTTGTATTTTTAGTAGAGACAGGGTTTTGTCATGTTGGCCAGGCTCGTCTTGAACCCCTGGCCTCAAGTGATCCACTCACCTCGTCCTCTCAAAGTTCTGAGGTTACAGGTGTGAGCCACCACACCTGGCCTGTAGGCTCTTTTTAATTTATTTTCTTGCTATTAAAAAATAATTTGTGTGTGTGTGTATAGAATATGTGCTCATTATTTTTTAAAAAGTCAGAGGCATGACGTAGATGGCGTCATGCTACTCTCCATGAACCTTAAGTCAGCATTTTTAAATAGTCTCAAAATGGCAAACCCTTCTGGGGAAAGATGCACAGCAAACCAGTGACAGTGGCTGGCATCCAAAGTGGCAGAGAGTGACTTCTCATTTTATACCTGTTACATGTTTATACAATTTGGTCCGTGTGTCTGCATCGCTGTTTTAATTTTTAAATTCATTAGTAAAATGAATTTTAGTACATTAAAAGCATTTTAGGCCGGCGGCTCACACTTATAATCCCAGCACTGTGGGAGGCCGAGGTGGGTGGATCATGTGGTCAGGAGTTCGAGACCAGCCTGGCTAAGATGGCGAAACCCTGTCTCTACTAAAAATACAAAAATTAGCCAGGCATGGTGACGGGCACCCATAGTCCCAGCTACTTGGCAGGAGAATCACTTGAACCCTGGAGGCAGAGGTTGCAGTGAGCCAAGATCACACCACTGCACTCCACCCTGGACAACAGAGCAAGACTGTCTCAAAAAAAAAAAATTCTTAGTAAATAAATAACTCACCCTTATACTACGATAGTCCCCATCAGAGCTCTTATTTTATTTTATTTATTTATTTATTTATTGAGATGGAGTTTAGCTCTGTTGCCCAGGCTAGAGTGCAGTGGCACAATCTCAGCTTACTGCAACCTACTCCTCTTAGGTACAAGCGATTCTCCTGTCTCAGCTTCCTGAGTAGCCAGGATTACAGGTGTGCACCACCATGCCTGGCCAATTTTGTATTTTTAGTAGAGACAGGGTTTCACATGTTGGCCAGGCTAATCTCGAACTCCTGACCTCAAGTGATCCACCTGTCTCAGCCTTCCAAAGTGCTAGGATTATAGGCATGAGCTACTGCACCAGGCTGGGTTTCAGACACCTCTAGATGGAAGCCCATGTGATCTTTTGTGCATCAACTAAAAAAGGAACCACCAGGAAAACAAACCAGCTGTTGCCTGGGAGTGTCTGGGTTTTTCCAGGCACATCAGATAGTGCCCCCAGGGGCAGGTGCCAAGGCCAGCACTTCTGGGACCCAGGCCTTGGGAGAGTGACCGGCTGTCCCCTCTCTCATATGCCCTGCCTGGCTAGGGCCTGGAGCTTCCCCACTTGGGAGGGGTAAGTGGCTTCCACAAGAGGCCTGGCAGGCCCCTTGGGATGTCCTGGAGTGTGTGGTGTCTATGATCAGTGCCATCCCAGGAGCAGGACTCTTATGCCTCCCTGGATCACCACCTCAAAACCCTCTGACCAACATCCTTTGCCATGATTCTGGGGCAGGTCCTCCCCCAGAGCAGCAGAGCCCCAGCACCATTTGTGGGGTTCTCTGTCATCGACCTAGGACGTGTGTAAAACAGTGCACCCCAGTGTTTCCTGGGGTAGAGGTGTTCATCCATCCAAATGATGCTTTTTAGCCTCTGCCACGTGCTCAGAGACACTCAGAGCCCTGTGCTTGGTCGGGAAGTACCTGTGATGTGGGCTGCCGATGGGAGCTTTGGATAAGAGATGTTTCCCGAACATTATCCCTGCAGGGTGTAGCCAAGTACCCTAGGGTGCCCCACAGCCCACGCTCCTTGAAAACATCTGGCTCAGCCCTGCAGCCCCGGGGGCTGGCTGACTCTAGTTCCCCTGCGTAAGAATTGAAAAGTTTTCTAGTTTTCCATCTTCCATTGCTTCTGCTTGCTGCAAGGCGTCCATTCTGGTGCTGGCGGCTTGGAAGCTCTCCTATGGTTGGAGCTTGGACAGAGATGGCGAGAGGGCCTGGGCAGGGAGAGGGGAGTAGAGTGGCTTGACATCCCAGGACCTTTCATGTTTGTGCAGCTTGCCGGGATGGCTCAGTGGAAATGGGCCTGTGTGGCTTCTGGGGGCTGAGACTGGGTCCAGATCTCCTGGCTGTGAAGGGTTGCTCAGAGATCCCTGACTCACCTCCCAGCTGCTGCCTCCCTGACCTCCTCTTGCCCCTTTCCCTGCAGATGATCCCGCCGGACCAGGAGCTGCTGGTGTGGTACGGAAACTCACACAACACCTTCCTGGGGATCCCTGGTGTGCCCGGGCTAGAGGAGGACCAGAAAAAGAACAAGCATGGTAGGTGTTCCCCATGGGGCTACTGAGACACAGACCCATGGAGAGGGGAGCCCAGGGAGGCAAGAGAGAGAGAATAAGAGAGGCAGGGAAGTTCCTGGCCTCCAGGGACCTTGGTTCAATGTCTGGCAGCATTGAGCAGCTAAGACATACAGGTCCAAGGAGGCTGATGCCCCTGGAGCTGCCACATGGGCCGGGCATGGGTGGAAGATGGCCCTCCTGCTTCCTGGCCAGAAGAGACTGGGGAGTACGTGGGAGACCAGAGAGGCAATGAGGTGTGGCAGGAGAAGAAAGAAGCTGGACAGCAGGAGCCTGGACTGAGTCCTAGTTCTGCTGTGCAGTCTTGGAAATGCCTTGTGCTTCAGTTTCCTCATCTGTAAAGGGAAGGTGCTGGGCAAGATCATCTCTAAGTTCCCTTCTGGCTCTGACAACCTGTATATTTCCTTGCCCTGTTGCTGATGTCTGGTGCAGGGCCTGGCACAGAGTAGATGCTCAGTGTAAGCCTTAAGAAGGCAGGCAGGACAGAATGTGCCCGTGTGTGTGTGTTGGGGGGATGCTGCCCATCACAGCAGAGACCATTTGCTGAACATCTATTTCTTGCCAAGAATTGGGCTAAGCCAGGCGTGGTGGCTCACGCCTGTAATCCCAGCAATTTGGGAGGCTGAGGCAGGCGGATCACAAGGTCAAGAGATCAAGACCATCTTGGCCAACATGGTGAAACCCTGTCTCTACTAAAAATACAAAAATTAGCTGGGCGTGGTGGTGCACGCCTGTAGCCCCACCTACTCAGGAGGCTGAGGCAGGAGAATTGCTTGAACCCGGGAGGGGGAGGTTGCAGTGAGCCGAGATTGCGCCGCTGCGACAGAGTGAAACTCTGTCTCAAAAAAAAAAAAAAGAATTGGGCTAAACCTTTGGCAGATATCATCCCACTAGGTCTTCCTAAAACCTCCGGGAATTTTTTTTTTTTTTTGAGACAAAGTTTCACTCTGTCACCCAGGCTGGAGTGCAGTGGTGCAGGCTCGCTGCAACCTCTGGTTCCCAGGTTCAAGAGATTCTCCTGCCTCAGCCTCCCGAGTAGCTAGGATTACAGGCGCCCACCACCACACCCAGCTAATTTTTGCATTTTTAGTAGAGATGGGGTTTTGCTATGTTGACCAAGCTGGTCTCGAACTCCTGACCTCTAGCGATCTGCCCACTTTGGCCTCCTAAAGTGCTGAGATTTACCTGTGTGAGCCACTGCACCTGGCCTGTGAAACTTTATTATCCATATTTTTATTTTATTTATTTTTGAGACAGGGTCTCTCTCCGTTACCCAGGCTGGCAGTGGCATGATCTTGGTTCACGGTAGCCTCAAGCTGTCCTCCCACTTCAGCCTCCCAGGTAGCTGGGACCACAGTCGTGTGTCACCACACCTGGCTAATTTTTTAAATTTTTTGTAGAGATGGGGTCTCGCCATGTTGTCCAGCTGGTCTGGAATCATAGGATCAAATGATCGTCCTGCCTCTGCCTCCCAAAGTACTGGGAGTATAGGCACGAAGCACCGTGGTCAGAGGTCCTTATTTTTGAAGGATGAAACTGAGGCTCGTGAGCTACTGTTTATTAAGCCCTTGCTCTGCAGCTGTTTTACAAACATTAATTTCTCTAGGCCGGGCACGGTGGCTCATGCCTGTAATCCCAGCTGTTTGGGAGGCAGAGACAGGAGGATTACTTGAGCCAGGAGTGCCGGATCAGCCTAGGCAACATGGCAAGACTCCATCTCTACAAAACAATTTAAAAATTAGCCAGGTGTAATGGCCTGAGCCTGTGGTCCCAGCTACCTGGGAGGCTGAAGTGGGAGGATCGCTTGAACCCGGGAGGTCGAGGCTGCAGTGAGCCGAGATGGCACCACTGCACTCCAGCCTGGATGATGGAGCGAGACACTGGCCAAAAAAAACAAAACAAAATAAAACAAAAACAACTTTTTCACTGATCCTTATCAGGCTTATGAGGGCGATGCTAATATTACCTCCATTTCAGGAAGGCGAAAACCAAGGCACAGTTCCCTGGTACAGAGTAGGAACTCAGTAAATGTTTGTGGGATGAGTTAATGAAAGGTTTGTGGGTGGGGGCCATTATAATTGCTTCTTTTTACCGAAGGCCTGCTCCAGCCCAGGCACCCTTCAGACACGGGCTAAGGCAGGTCGGGTGCTTAGCGCAGAGACTTTCCATCGACGTCTTTTCTCATCCTTTCGGGCAACCGTGCGCTCACCCGGAGAGGCAGCGCTAGGTTTCCACTTTACAGATGAGAAAGCTGAGGTTTAGCGAGGCTAAGTCGTTAAGTCCCCGAGGTCTCGCATCGCGATCGGGAGTCCAACTCCTATTCGACCCCCTAGGGGACCCTTCGTTGCCCTTCCCGTCCGTCTGCCACCGTCCAAGCAGCACCCGCCCTCGGGGGCGGACAGGGCCCCGGGCGGGGGGCGCTGGGGGTCCGGGCTGCGGGGTGCCGGTTCTAACGGGGCTGCTCTCTCCCCTTCCCCGTCTCCCTTCCCCCGCCCGGCCCCGCGGCCAGAGGACTTCCACCCGGCGGACTCGGCGGCGGGCCCCGCGGGCCGCATGCGCTGCGTCATCTGCCACCGCGGCTTCAACTCGCGCAGCAACCTGCGCTCGCACATGCGCATCCACACGCTGGACAAGCCCTTCGTGTGCCGCTTCTGCAACCGCCGCTTCAGCCAGTCGTCCACGCTGCGCAACCACGTGCGCCTGCACACGGGCGAGCGCCCCTACAAGTGCCAGGTGTGCCAGAGCGCCTACTCGCAGCTGGCGGGGCTGCGCGCACACCAGAAGAGCGCGCGCCACCGGCCGCCCAGCGCCGCGCTGCAGGCGCACTCGCCGGCGCTGCCCGCCCCGCACGCGCACGCGCCCGCGCTCGCCGCCGCCGCAGCCGCCGCCGCCGCCGCCGCGCACCACCTGCCGGCCATGGTGCTGTGAGTGCGCCCGCGCCCCCGCCCGGCCCCGCGCGCCCCTCGCCCTCCCGCTCGGATCCCCGGCCCGGCGCCGTCGCGGAGCCCCGCGCGCTAGGAGTGCGCCCCGGAAGTGGCCCCCAGGCACCCCCGCCTCGCCCCATCTCGCAGATGAGGGCACGGAGCGCGGCGTCCCTCTCCCAGGCCGCGCAGCTGGTGCGGCTGCTCGGCCGCCTCCTCTGGGAGGGGGTCCCCCTGCCCGACCTCGGCCCGGAGTTCCCCTCCTGTTATAGAGCCGGGCGCCTAGGCTGGCATCCCCCTCGTGGGTGGCAGAAGAGCGGACTTAGAGCCCCCCAGGGCCCCTCAGCAGAGGAAGGGGAGTCCCGACCTCCGCCAGCGAGAGTCCTGTGCTTCGGAATGGAGGGAGGGCGACCTCCTCGTCCGGGTGCGGCCTGGCGCGGGGGTTGAGGGGGGGGGCGCCATCTCTTCCATCCCCTGAGACTCGTGTCCTGAAGTGTCGGGAGTCCTGACGCAACCTGGACAGGCGCGGGCTACTGGGGTCCATCGGAAGCCAGAAGAGACCCGGAGAGACCTGCATCTTCTGGGTCCCTCTCTCCTTTAGGCCAGCTTACCCCAAACCTGGCTCCTGGGGATGGATGAGGAAGGAGTTCTTTTCAGCGCGCAAGGCAGGTTGAGAGTAAAGGCACAACGGAAACCCTCTGTAGGACCCCAAGCAAGACCCTGCACCGCTTTGGGCCTCAGTTTCCCCATCTGTAAAATGAGGGAGTTGGACCAATGCCCCCACCCCTTCAGCTGTGACATCATGCCTGGGAAGGCGAAAGTTCCCCCCAGCCCCTTCCAAGGTTCCAGCAAGAGGAGAGCAAGACTGGAACCGCTGCCCTGGAGGTTACGGTGGCTTCTGTGGCCGAGAAGCGCTTCCGAGATGTGCCCAGTCCCAGGAGTTCCGCCCCGTCTGCCCACACTTCCCTCCGTACCTGTCCGTTTCCCCAAACTCCGGCCTTGCGCGCCCTCTGGTGTCGCCTCTCACACCTTGCAGTCATTTACCAGGATTCTTGTAGGGCGTTTTGTAAAATAAAGAAACTATAATATTAATGAAAAGTTTAAAATGTATAGAGTTTTCAAGAAACTGTGTTCTACTTCCAGAAAAATGGTCACTTTAACCTTGTAAATATTTATCTAAAATGATATTTACAAAACTGTGATATATTATTATTTGATTGTATATGTACAACTGTAAATACGTTTGTACCTCTCTTATATTCTAAAATAAAATTACTTGGAACATTTATCATTTAGCATCTGAATGGGTGGACACTTTTGTCTGCATGAAGGAAAAATAGCAACTGCCTAGAAGCGGCAGGACGCGGTGGCTCACACCTGTAATCCCAATACTTTGGGAGGCCGAGGCCAGTGAATTACCTTCAGCAACAGTATGAGACCTTATCTCTTTAAAAAAAATTGTTTTGGCTGCGCGCGGTGGCTCACGCTTGTGATCCCAGCACTTTGGGAGACCAAGGCGGGCAGCTCATCTGAGAGCAGGAGCTCGAGACCAGCCTGACCAACATGGGAAACCCCGTCTCTATTAAAAATACAAAATTAGCCAGGCTTGGTGGCGGGTGCCTGTAATCCCAACTACTTGGGAGGCTGAGGCAGGAGAATCGCTTGAACCTGGGAGGTGGAGTTTGCGGTAAGCCAAGATCGTTCCATTGCACTCTCCAGCCTGGGTGACAGAGCGAGACTGTCAAAAGAAAGAGAGAAAGAAAGAAAGAGAGAGAAAAGAAAGTGTGTAGAAGCTGGAAGGGGCTGGTAAGAGTTGTTCCACTTACTGAGGTGTGCGAGAAAATTCTGTCTGTCAAAACTGGGGTTTCAGATCCCGGTGAGATGGGCCACAGTGCAAAGCAACTGGAAATCTTGAAAGGGGCTGGGCAGGCTGGGAATGGTGGCTCACACCTGTAATCCCAGCACTTTGGGAGGCCGAGATGGTGGATCACGAGGTCAGGAGTTTGAGACCAGCCTGACCAACATGGGAAACCCCATCTCTAATAAAAATACAAAAATTAGCTGGGTGTAGTGGTGCACGCCTGTAATCCCAGCTACTCAGGAGGGTGAGGCAGGAGAATCACTTGAACCCGGGAGGCAAAGGTTGCGGTGAGCCGAGATTGGGCCACTGCACTCCAGCCTGGGCAACAGAGTGAGACTCTGTCTCAAAAAAAAAAAAAGAAAGAAAGAAAGAAAGAAAAAGGAGCTGGGCAGATTTCTCCTGGTTTCCAGCTGGCTGAAAAATCAGTGCCTTATTTTGTAACTTCCCCCAAATAATTATTTTTTCATATTAATGGCCATCTCTAAGGAGCCAGTGGGAATGGGCCAAGATGGCCACCAAGTGCCCTCCCAATGCCTAGACTCTCCAAATGTTTTGGGCACCCATTTCCAGACCCTCTTGAAGAAGACCAAGGAGCAGGAAGGCCTCAGGTTCAACCCAGAGGGCTTCATGGTTCCTATAGGAACGTCCAAATGTTTTGGGCACCCATTTCCAGACCCTCTTGAAGAAGACCAAGGAGCAGGAAGGCCTCAAGTTCAAGCCACAGGGCTTCATGGTTCCTATAGGGCCAGACTTGCCTCTTCTTTCCAGGAAGGAGGTGCATGCAGGGGAGAGTGAGTTCACACTTGTGCTCTAGCATACACCAGACACGAGGGTGTCATCTTCCAACCCACTGGGTGTGTTGCTTCCTGGCATCCCACACATACAACTCTGCATCTTTGTTTGTTTGTTTTTGAGATGGAACCTCGCTCTGTTGCCCAGGCTGGAGTGCAATGGTGCGATCTCGGCTCACTGCACCCTCCACCTCCCAGGTTCAAGCAATTCTCCTGCCTCAGCCTCCTGAGTAGCTGGGATTACAGGCGTGTACCACCACGCCCAGCTAATTTTTGTATTTTTGGTAGAGACAGGGTTTCACCACGTTGGCCAGACTGGTCTCAAACTCCTGACCTCGTGATCCGCCTGCCTCAACCTCCCAAAGTGCTGGGATTGCAGGCAACTCTGCATCTTCATCTGGCACATGTGTGCACACATGCACACTGGCAGACACTTGGGAATTCACATTTGGACACTCAGGCCAGCCCCATTTGAAACTTCAGGTGTGTACTCCCAAAGACCCCCCCCCCCCCGCCCAATACTTTGAGGGATTTGTCCTGCACCCTGGAAATGGGGACACAGGCAGGGTTGGACACCTGATGAGTTCACTGGCAGGCCCCACCTGGGGTTCACTCCCTCAGGCTAATGGGGGAAGTCACCCTTGGCTCTCCTCCCACTGGAACCTTGCTTGTCCTTTGACACCCCACCATTAGGCTCCCGATGCCTCTGGTGCCCCTGCATTGTCCCCTCCCACGCAGTCCCCACCCAGGCCTCTCGTTCCTTTGACCAAAGCGTATCTGTCCTGAGTCCCACTCCCTTGGATGCCAGTGGGTGAAGTGAGATTAAACTCCCTCCTGCCCACATGTTGAGACTCCCAGAAAATAACTCTGGTTCCTGAAGTAGGGCCTGCCAGTCAGACCTCAGAGAAGTCACGAGCCCCTTGAACAAAAATCTAAGTAGTTCTCCACAGGTCATTCTGTTCTGTGAAGTCTCAGCTAACAGATCCCAGGGTCCACATCCCAGGCTCCAGAACCCACCTGGTGGCAGCTGGCTGTAACTGCAGACCGAGGTGCCTCTGGTTTGCCCACAGATCTGTTTCCACGGAAGTGTACTGCCCCGGGTGCCAGGCCCTGGGATAGCAGGGTGAACAGATGTAACTTGTGGTTTGCACGCTGGAGGGAGGCATAATGCTGAAAAGCCTAACCTGTTACTTTGCTTGCTTTTCCATTAGAGGCCTGAGGCCCTTTTCCTGAGAATGCAGCCCCCCCTCACCCCCCAGTCAAAGACATGCAAACAGCCATGGCAGTTTCTGTGGGCCAGCCCTGGGCTTGGGGCTTTATTTTTATTTTTATTTTTGAGATGGAGTTTCGCTGTTGTTGCACAGGCGAGAGTGCAATGGCTCACTGCAACCTCCGCCTCCAGGTTCAAGTGATTCTCCTGCCTCAGCCTCCCAAGTAGCTGGGATTACAGGCATTTGCCATCATGCCCAGCTAATTTTTTTGTATTTTTAGAGGAGATAGGGTTTCACCATGTTGACCAGGCTGGCCTCGATCTCTTGGCCTCGTGATCCGCCCGCCTTGGCCTCCCAAAATGCTGGGATTACAGGCGTAATCCCTGCGCCCAGCCAAGGGAGCCTTTGTTAATACAAGCATGGCTTTGGTGGGTGAGGAGGGCAGCAGATGCTTCTACCACTCACCCCACTGGGCAGCCCCTGGAGGACACCTGAGGCAGCTGCTTGCATCCCTTCCCGCAGCCCTTTCTGATGCCCACTGTTCTTGAATCTCTTGAAGTAGAGGAACAGATATCCTGAGTTCCCAGCTTCCCTCCTGCCTTGCAGGTGGCCTGTTGGGATGCGTGTCAGTGAGTGAGTAGGGGAAGTTCTGGACGTGGGCAGGTTAGTTGTCATGCATCGCTCTTTCTATACAACATCATTGCCTCGGGATAGTCAGACTTCTTACGTGTCAGCTCAGGGCTTCAAAGGCAAGTGTTTCAGAAGAACCTGGAGGAAGTTGAATGGTCTATTCTGACCTCGCTTTGGAAGTCACATAGAGGTATTTCTGACATACGGTGTCCATCAAAGCAGTCACAAGCCTGTCCTGTGGCAGGAGAGGATGCACAAACCCCACTTTTTTTGTTTTGTTTTGTTTGATACGGAGTTTTGCTCTGTTGCCCAGACTGGAGTACAATGCTGCAATCTCGGCTCATTGCAACCTCTGCCTCCCAGGTTCAAGCCATTCTCCTGCCTCAGCCTCGCAAGCAGCTGGGATTACAAGCACCTGCCACCATGCCCAACTAATTTTGTATTTTTAGTAGAGACGGGGTTTCACCATATTGGTCAGGCTGGTCTCAAACTCCTGACCTCATGTGATCCACCTGCCTCAGCGTCCCAAAGTGCTGGGATTACAGGCGTGAGCCACATTGTCTGGCCAGGCCCCACTTCTTGATTGAAGAAGTATGAAAATATTCAAGGACATACTTAATATAACCATAGACATTGACGCTGTTTCTAATACTTTCAGAAGTAACGCTCTGATGAGCAGCCTTAGGCTGAAATCTGCGTGTACATCTCTGTTTAGAAAGTTTATGTAGTTAGGCTGGGCATGGTGGCTCACACCTGTAATCCCAGCACTTTGGGAAGCCGAGGCAGGTGGATCATGAGGTCAGGAGTTCGAGACCAGCCTGACTAACATGGTGAAACCCCGTCTCTACTAAAAATATAAAAATTAGCTGGGCATGGTGACGCATGCCTGTAATCCCAGCTACTCTGGAGTCTGAGGCAGGAGAACTGTTGAACCCACAAGACAGAAGTTGCAGTGAGCCAAGATCCCGCCATTGCACTCCAGCCTGGGCAACAGAAGGAGAGTCCATCTCAAGAAGAAAAACAAAAAGTTTATGCAGTTGGCTAGGTATAGTGGCTCACACCTATAATCCCCGCACTTTGGGAGGCACAGGTGGGCAGATAACTTGAGGCCAGGATTTCAACACTAGCCTGGCCAACATAGGGAAACCCTGTATCTACTAAAAATATAAAAATTAGCCGGGTGTGGTGGCAGGGGCCTGTAATCCCAGCTACTTGGGAGGCCGAGGCACAAGAATCACTTGAGCCCGGGAGGCGGAGGTTGCAGTTAGCCAAAATCACACTATGGCACTCCAGCCTGGGCGACAGAGCAAGACTCTGTCTCAAAAACAAAAACAAAAACAAAAAAAAAGTGTATGCAGTTATTTCTAACATTTTGATGGAACACAGATGAAGCCCGTAAGTGGATGAGGAATGGGCCAAGAGTTTTGGGCTGCAGAGTCCCTACTGCCTCTGTTTTCATGTTTTTCAGGATTTCCTTGCCAGTTACTTTCACCTGGAGTTCACTTGTTCCATCGGGTCTATGGTTCAAATGAGCCTCATTTCAAGGCTCAATCAAATGCTACCTCTGTGAGGTGGGCTTTTCTGTCTGCCCTCCCTCTCCCTTCCCCATCCTTGAACATCTTAGCGCCTTGATGACTTGGGCTTCAAATGATCCAGCTCTGTGACCCCACAGCACATAGGTGGTGCCCAGCAAATGCCTGTTGAAAAACTTTATTCGGCCAGGCGCAGTGGCTCATGCACGTAATCCCAGCACTTTGGGAGGCTGAGGCGGGCAGATCATGAGGTCAGATCAAGACCATCCTTGCCACCATGGTGAAACCCTATCTCTACTAAAAATACAAAAAAATTAGCTGGGTGTGGTGGTGTGTGCCTGTAATCCCAGCTACTCGGGAGGCTGAGGCAGGAGAATCACTTGAACCAGGGAGTTGGAGGTTGCAGTGAGCTGACCAATATCACACCACTGCACTCTAACCTGTCGACAAAGTGAGACTCCGATGCAAAAAAGAAAAAGAAAAAGTTTATTTATCAATTCAACAGAGATTTACTGAGAGCTGTCCTTCCTTCCTTCCTTCTTTCCTTCCTTCCTTCCTTCCTTCCCTCCTTCCTTCCCTCCCTCCCTCCTTCCTTCCTTCCTTGCTTTCTTTCTCTCTCTCTCTTTCACTCTGTCACTCAGGCTGGAGTACAGCGGCATAATCTCGGCTCACTGCAACCTCCACCTCCCAGGTTCAAGCAATTCTCCTGTCTCAGCCTCCTGAGTAGCTGAGATTACAGGCACCCGCCACCACGCCCAGCTAATTTTTGTACTTTTAGTAGAGATGGGGTTTCACCATGTTGGCCAGGTTGGTCTTGAACTCCTGACCTCAAGTGATCCACCTGCCTCAGCCTCCCAAAGTGCTGGGAATACAGGTGTGAGTCATTGAGCCCGGCCCAGAGCTGTTTTATGGGTCCTAAAAATCTGTCTTTATCAAGTATTGTAAGGTATGCTGACATGGAAATGACCGTCATGAAGAAAGATCTTTGTTCTAGAAACAAGAGGCAGGGCACGCTGTGCAGAGCCGCTCAGGAAAACACCAGGTTGGTCAGGAGGCAGAGGGAAGGAGGGCAAACGTGAGCGAGAGACTTTATTGTGGTTTCTATGGGGAGGAATGGGTGAGGCAAGGTAAGCAGGCTGAGGATTGGTTGGTTTGAATAATTGCAGGAGGTGCTGGGGTAGAAGGGTTTTCCCTAGTTGTCTGGTGCCTGCCCTTGGGATGATCAGGGCAGCTGGATACTGGCCCTGAGTAAGAGCACCTAATGAATGAGGCGTGTGTGGGTATGGGCTGTGGATTGGGTGGTGTGCATTTGCAAGGCACCTCCTGAGTGAATTGTTCACTCTCTTCAGGAGCCAGTTAACCCTCGGTGGGGCAGTCCCTCTGGAAAGAGCGAGGCCCCAAGATGTCAAAACATCTGAGTACAGAAAAGCAAAGGCATAGTTAATACAAGGGCCTACTATATATCAGGCATAGTTCTAGGAACTGGGCAGTGAACAAAATGGACAGTCTGGGTATTTGTGGAGTTCATATCCCGTGGGAAGACAGGCGATGAGCAGGCAAGCACATCTGTATTTTGTAAATATATCGTATTTTTTCAACAAATATTTTATGGCTGCCCTGTGTGCCAGGCCTGGTTCTAAGCATTGATATATAATTAACAACAGATAAAGTCCCTGTTTTCAGCGCACGCATGTTCTAGTGGAGGGAGACTGCAATGAATGAACAAAAAAAAAGAAAAGAAAATTCAAGGCTGAGCGTGGTGGCTCTCACCTGTAATCCCAGCACTTTAGGGAGGCTGAGGCAGGCAGACCACCTGAGGTTAGGAGTTCGAGACCAGCCTGGCCAACATGGTAAAAACCCATCTCTCCTAAAAATACAAACATTGGCTGGGCATGGTGGCAGGTGCCTGTAATCCCAGCTACTCTGGGAGGCTGAGGCAGGAGAATCGCTTGAACCCAGGAGGCAGAGGTTGCAATGAGCCAAGATGGTGCCACTGCACTCCAGCCTGGGTAACAAGAGCAAGGTTCCAGTTCAAAAAAAAAAAAAAAAAGCAAGGAAGGAAGAAAGGAAAGAAGGAAAGAAAATTCAGTGACAAGAAGTACAACAGGATCAAGGGATAAAAAAAAGGACTGGAGGGTTATTCCAGATAAGGTGATCAGGGAAGTCTTCTCTTAGGAGGTGATGTTTGAGCAAGATGTGAGTGAGGAGAAGGAGCCAGCCACACAAAAACCTGGGAGAAGAGAATTCATGCAGAAAGAGACCAGAGTGAAAAGCCCTGGAGTGATGATGAGCTCGGTGCTGAAGCCGTCTGGTCTTGAGGCAGGAGAATAGTCTGGAGGCATGGAACATAAGGTTGATTTACGCTGACTTTCTATAACTAAATTAAAAGGAAAACCCCAACTTTCCACGTCCAAGTAACAAAAGAACCAGAGGCTACTCCCTTTCCGGTCCCAGCTTTTCTATGTGGCTGATGAAAAACTGAAAGTACCTCTGATTGGTCCCTTCCCACAACCAATCAGGCTGGTCTGGGGCCAAGTCTTCATTTGCATAGGAGTATAACTTTCTAACTTAACTTCAGCCTCTGATCACTTTCCACAACCAGTCAGACTGATCACGGGCCACTCCTTCATTTACATAGATGTACACCAGATAACCAATGGTAAACCTTTATAGGGTATTTAAACCCCAGAAACTTCTGTAAGGAGGCGTTTGAGCTGCTTTGCTTGCGCTGTTCTTACTCTGTGGAGTTTACTTTCGTTTTTCAATAAATCTCTGCTTTTGTTACTTTATTCTTTCCTTGCTTTGCCTGTGTGTTTTGACCGAGACACCAAGAACCTGGGCACCCTCCACTGGTAACAGTCTGGCTGCAGCATAGTGAGTGATGCAGTGGGTTAGGACGAGAGTGAGGTCAGAGACAGGCAGGAGTCAAGAAGTGTGGAAGCAGGGAAGTGATTTAATCGGCTTTTAAATCTCCCTCTGGCTGCTGTGTAGAGATTGGATGGTAGGAAGGACAAACATAGAATTAGGAAGACAAGCTAGGAGGTTATCTCTCTGGGAAGAGATGCCACTGATCAGCCTGGGGCGGTGGCTTTGGAGATGCACAGATGTGGGGGCATCATTGAATCTTAGAACTTTTCCGCCACTGAAATTACATAGGGAGTTAAAACACGCACAGACTTCTGGACCTTACTTTTGCAGAGCCTTGTGAAAGGAAAAAAAATCTTGGGGCACCAAAGCCACTAACCTAAAGGGACAAGTCAAGCTGGGAACTGCTTAGGGAAACCTGCCTCCCATTGTATTCAAAGTCACCCCTCTGCTCACTGAGATAAATGCATACCTGCTTGCCTCCTTTAGAGACACTAATCAGAAACTCAAAATAATGCAACCTTTTGTTTCTTATCTACCTATGACCTGGAAGCCCCTTTCCAGCTTTGAGTTGCCTCGCCTTTCCAGTCGGAACCAATGTTCATCTGACATATGTTGACTGATGCCTCATGTCTCCCTAAAATGTAAAATCAAACTGTGCTCTGACCACCTTGGCACATGTCGTCAGCACCTCCTCAGGTTGTGTCACAGGCATACATCTTCAATATTGGCAAAATAAACTTTACATCAACTGAGATCTGTTGCAGATATTCAGGGTTTACAGCCTCAATGCCTAAGGAATCTACTCTTTTTTTTTTTTTTTTTTTTTTTGAGATGGAGTCTCACTCTGTCGCCCAGGCTGGAGTACAGTGATATGATCTCAGCCCACTGCAACCTCCGCCTCCCGGGTTCAAGTGATTCTCCTGCCTCAGCCTCCTGAGTAGTTGGGCCTACAGGCACACACCACCGCACCCAGCTAATTTTTTATTTTTAGTAGAGATGGGGGTTTCACCATGTTGGCCAACCTGATCTCAAACTCCTGACCTCAGGTGATCCGCCTGCCTTGGCCTCCCAAAGTGTTGGGATTACAGGCGTGAGCTACCGCACCCGGCCTGGAATCTATACTTTTAACAAGCCCCCCTGGGATATGCCGCTCTGTCTCTGGGTACCCACTTGTCTACTGGTGGTAAAGGGGTAAGTGTGGCCGGGCTCGGGGCTCATGCTGGTAATCCCAGCACTTTGGGAGGCCAAGGTGGGTGGATCACTTGCATTCAGGAGCTCGAGATCAGGTTGGGCAACATGGTGAAACCCCGTCTCTACAAAAGGGATACAAAAAATTAGCTGAGCCTGGTGGCACGTGCCTGTAGTCCAAGCTATTCAAGAGGCTGAAGTGGTAGGATTACCCGAGTCCAGGAGGTTGAGGCTGCAGTTAAGCCATGATCATGTCACTGTACTCCAGCCTGGGTGATAGAGTAAGGCCCTAGTAAGGCCCTATCTAAAAAAAAAAAAAAAGTCGCGGGGAGTCTGGAGTCTTGGATTCTAGTCCCAGCTACGGGTCTGTGTGTGGGGGCTCAGTGGCCCCAAGTGATCATCAGGGATAGCAATGCCTGCCTCTAAGATGGGCTGAAAGTGCGGAATAAATAATGGCCTTTGTAAAGCACTCGGGTTATGTTTGGTAAACGGTGCAGGCTCGCGGGCAGTTGGAACGCACATCGGACTTGCAGCCATCTGCTAATGTGAATTCCAGTCCTTTTGGGGCCTCGATTTCGTCCTCCATAAACTGGTATCCATAATGCAACCTTGTGACAGGCTCCGTGAATGTGAATGTTGTGAGAATGCGCAGGGTAAAGGCAACGTCTCTCCCTCTCGGGATGAACTTGGATGGTGTCAGGCCTACACTCTCGCTCCACTGAGCCTGGCTCCCGGGCTGCCGGGGCTACGCGGGCTCAAAGTACACCATCGCCCTCTTAAGGCCGCGGAGAGGCTGTTCTCTAGCGCCTTCCTCCAGGCGTCGCGGAGGGCTAGGATCTGGCGTCCCAATTACCCAGTGCCTTGGGGCACTAGCATTCACGTCATCCACTCCTGGCAGGGTTGGCAGGATTTTTTTTTTTTTTATACGGAATCTCGCTCTAATGCCCAGGCTGTAGTGAAATGAGGGGTGATCTCGGATCACTGCAACCTCAGCCTCCCAGGTTCAAGCGATTATCCTGCCTCAGCCTCCGGAGTTCCTGGGATTACAGGTGCGGTGCGCGCCACCACGCCCGGCTAATTATTGTATTTTTAGTAGAGATGGGTTTCCCTATGTTGGTCAGGCTGGTCTCGAACTCCCGATCTCGTGATCCGCCCGCTTTGACCTCCCAAAGTACTGGGATTACAGACATAAGCCACTGCACCCGGCCCAGGGCTGGCTTTCTTAAGTGTGGTCGTGAGCCTTAAGTGAAAGAAATGCTGACCCTTTGGAGATTGATAAAACAATTGGCTCAATGGATCTTTCTTCAGGAGGTGGACTTGGTTTACCTGCTTTATTGACCACAGCTGATGCAAATTATTTCATTTAATCCTCTTTAGAGTCCCCGTGCATGGGGAATTTTCTTCCCCAATTAGTTTCTTGTGAATGCTGCAAACCATGCAGGGCAAGGAAAGCGAGACGGTAGCGGGGGACGGGGAGAAGGGGCGAGGAGTACGCTCCTATTAAAACGGAGCCGCAGCTGGGCGCGGTGGCTCACACCTGTAATCCCAGCACTTCGGGAGGCTGATGCGGGAGGATCACGAGGTCACAGGTTCGAGACCAGCCTGACCAACATGGTGAAACCCAGTCTCTACTTAAAAGTACAAAAATTAGCCGGGCGGTGTGGCACGCACCTGCAATCCCAGCTACTTGGGAGGCTGAGGCAGGATAACTGCTTGAACCGGGAGGTGGAGGTTGCGTTGAGCCAAGAGCGCGTCTCTACACTCCAGCGTCGGCGACAGAGCGAAACTCCGTCTCAAAATAAAATAAAATAAATAAAACTGAGCCGCAGAAAAATCCACAGAGACATCTGTCTATTCCCCCTGAATCCTTAGAACAGCACCTGGCCCACAGAGAGCGCTCAACTCGCTGTATGACTAAATGCAAGCCAAGATCTTTGTATTATGTGCGCACTTGCCTTCCCTACCAAATATACCGGCTTGCAAGGTTTGACCTGTTTTCTTAGACGATTTTTTACTTTTTTTCCAAAAGAAATATTGGCGTAAATTAGCTCGCTCAAAGGAGTCTTTACGAAAAGACAGAACCAAGTGAGAAGTATCTGGAGCCCGGTTTGGGGGTTACAGATGATGATGCTGAGCCAGCATCCACGGGGCGGCAGGAACGTAGAATGCTGGGACTACTAGGAATGGTGTGGAAAGGGGCTCTTCTTTCTGTTCAAATAGTGTTTCTGTAGATCTCATCTCTCTATCCTCCTGAGCTCTCTCTTACAAAATATCGGATTTCAGCAGCTTAGAATTGGACAGAAACTCAGAATTCCGTTTTTCAATTATCTCTAACCCTGGTAAACAATAAATGGGATGATAAGTACAAGACAGTTTTGGTAAAAAGTCACACAACGTGAGATTTTATTATTCCACGGGTGCTTCTTTACCAGTAGTAAACCTGGCAGCTCGGTTCCCTTCCCTTCGGGTTCGCCTTATGGTTGCCAATTGTAAACATGGCCTCCAGGCCGTGAGTTCTCATTGGTCGCTGCACCGAGGCCCCGCCCTTCCCCGCCCTCCGAAAGCGGCCGGGAGTTGCGCAGCCGGATCTCGCGGCTCCTGGCTGAGCTGCGTCTGCGCAACTCTTTGGCGCCAACATGGCGATGGAGATGAGACTTCCAGTGGTTCGTAAGCCTCTTAGCGAGAGACTGGGCCGCGACACTAAGAAACATCTGGTAGTTCCGGGGGACACAATCACTACAGACACGGGATTCATGCGGTACGTGGAGACTTGGGGGAGTCTGGGCTTCAGACAGCGCTTCAGGGCTCTCTGCACGTGGTCCAGGCCTCGTATCCCTGAGTGTCTATTACTCACCGGGGGACCCGGGACACATCGCCTGAGCATCCTACTCGCCTCGCTTCCGAGCCTCGTGCTTCTTGCCCCCGGCATCTTCTGTGTCCCCGTCTGCCTTCGTCTCAGCTTCCTGAAACCCTCCACTCCTGACCTCCGGTGGCTGTGACTTTTGGGTTTTCTGCCTGAAGTCCAAATCTTTGAGGCTTCCTTGTAGGAGACCTGGAAAACTGGAGACGTTAGGAGCAGGCTCTTTTTCCAGCTTTCAGCTGTCCGAGGGGATGGTGGGCGTTCTTGACTTGGCCTCCTTCTCTTCAGTTTAGAATGCGTAATTGTTCGAGCTTAGGGCAAACCGTTATATCGCGCTGCCTGCACCCATTTACACACAGTTTGAAGCTAAGGGGTGCAGTACAGTGTGTAGTTAAGAGGGCAGGCTCTTGCGTCAGACAATTGGGGTTCCTTCCAGTCCTGCTACCATCGCATTTATTAGCGGCATTGCCGCTGCCGCGGCCAGTTTCCTCTTCTGTGGTAATAACAGTATGATACGGTAATGAGGAGTAAATGAGATAATTATGTAAGAAAAGAAGTACAGCCAGCCATTATATCATCATCATAGTTAACACTAGTGGTATTTCAAACTTTTATTTTTTTGTAACCTGTATATATACAAGGGGCACAACATTCATAGCATTGCCCTTTAACCTGTTAGTTTAAGGTTAGTGGAGCCTAGAATATCTTTTTTTCCCCCCTTTTTGAGAGGAAGTCTTACCCTGTCACCCAAGCTGGAGTGTAGTGGTGAGGTCTGGGCTCACTGCAAGCTGCGCCTCCTGGGTTCAAGTGATTCTTCTGCTTCAGCCTCCTAAGTAGCTGGGATTACAGGTACATACCACCACGCCTGACTAATTTTTGTATTTTTAGTAGTGATGGAGTTTTGCCATGTTGGCCAGGCTGGTCTCGAACTCCTGACTGCAAGTGATCCACCCACCTCGGCCTCCCAAAGTGCTGGGATTACAGGTGTGGGCCATCATGCTCGGCCCCTAGGAAATCTTCAGATTCATTCTTTGATTAAGGCTTTCAACATATGTTTACATTTTGTGCAGTTGGGATATAACAGCAGAGTGAAAAATCTCTGTGTTGGTGGAGTGCTAATAGGGCGAGATAATAAGTGCAACGAATAAGTTATTCAGAATGTTAGGCAATAAATGCAACGGGGAAAAAAGTGGAGCAGGGTAAATGGAAAGTGGTGGGAAGATGGTGGGAGGGTGGCAGCGCGGTTGCGGGTGGGCTGTGTTTTCAGTGGCCTAGTCCAGGTGGGCCTGCTAGAGAGAGTGCCATCGGAGCACTGATGCAGAGGAGTGAGAGGAGTGACATCCGAGTAGCTGTCTGGACAAGGAGCTCTGAAGGCGGAGGGAGCAGCCAGCACAAAAGCCGGGCTTTACAGGGGGAGCCTGGTAGCTTTGAGGAACATGTTGTTCACGGAGAGAGGGCACCTCAAGTTACCCTGGGATCCTTTCTTTGTGTCCTCGCCTTGCATCAGGGGCCATGGAACCTACATGGGAGAGGAGAAGCTCATTGCATCTGTTGCCGGCTCTGTGGAGAGAGTAAACAAGTTGATCTGTGTGAAAGCTTTGAAAACCAGGTGAGAACAAAAGGTGTGTATTCCCTTTCTTGCGGCATCCAGGTTGTACAACCAGGCTCTTTCTGCCTCCCCTCATCCCCCACCCTACCCCTGCCTGCCCCATCCTGCTGTGAGTCTTCGGTTTTGACCATGACTGTAGGTGGGTGGTGCAGAGCAGCGCAGGCTTCAGAGGTTCCCCCATGTTATGTCACCTCTCCAAGCCTTGGTTACCTCCCCTGAAAGTGACTATAATAGCATGGCTTACTTCATAGGATTTTCTTTTTTTTTTTTTGAGATGGAGTCTCACTCTGTCACCCAGGCTGGAATGCAGTGGCACCATCTGCTCACTGCAACCTCCACCTCCTGAGTTTAAGCAATTCTGCTGTCTCAGCCTCCCAAGTAGCTGGGATTACAGGCGCCCGCCACCACGCCTGGCTAATTTTTAAATATTTTTAGTAGAGACAGGGTTTCACTATATCGGCCAGGCTGGTCTCAAACTGCTGACCTCAGGTGATTCCCCCGACCTTGGCCTCCCAAAGTGCTGGGATTACAGGCATGAGCCACTGCTCCTGGCTTAGGATTTTTTTAGAATTCCGTGAGATGGTGCATGTATTTAGCACAGGGCCTGATACCTAGAAGCATTCAATAAAGGTTAGCCCCAGAAAGCAAGACAGTGGGGTTGGAACAGAGTGAGTCAAGCGGAGAGTAGGGGCAGATGTAAGCAGAGAGCTGAGGTGGGTGGACGTGCGCCTGCCTTCTGCCCTAGTAAGCATTTTGGCTTCTATTTTGCATGATCTGGGAAGCCACTGGAAGGGGTGGAGCAGAGGAGAGACTTGATCTGAACTTCAGCTCACTCTGGCTGCTGATGGGAGATTGAAGGGGGACAGGGCAAGCTTAGGGAGATGGATTGGGGGTTATACTCATAATCTGAAGCAATGGTGGCTTGGACTAAGGTGGTAGCAGGGGAAGTTGGAGGAGCAATTTTATTTTCTGAGTGTTTTTTTAAAATCATGAAAAGGTGTTGGGTTTTTGTATTCTTTGGGCTTTACTGTATATAGGACTTAGTCATCTGTGAATAGAAATAATTTTTTATTTCTTCCTTCCCAATTTGGATGCCTTTTATTTCCTGCATATATTTTTTTCTTTTTCTTTCTCATATGTTTTGTTTTGTTTTGTCTTTTTTTTTTGAGACAGAGTTTCACTCTTGTTTCCCAGGCTGGAGTGCAATGGCGTGATCTAGGCTCACCGCAACCTCCACCTCCCGGGTTCAGGCAATTCTCCTGCCTCAGCCTCCCGAGTAGCTGAGATTACAGGCATGCACCACCAAACCTGGCTAATTTTGTATTTTTAGTAGAGATGGGGTTTCACCATGTTGGTCAGGCTGATCTTGAACTCCTGACCTCAGGTGATCTGCCCACCTTGGCCTCCCAAAGTGCTGGGATTACAGGCGTGAGCCACCGTGCCCGGCCTCCTGCATATGTTTTAAGGGTAGAGCCAGCAGGATTTGCTATTGGACTTGTCCTGGAGCGTGTGAGAGAGAGAGAAGAATCAAGGAACTCTCCAAGGTTTTTGGCCTGAGCAACTGAGGGGATGGAGTCCCCGTTGACTGAGATGGGGATAACTCATCTCCTATCTTGGTTTGCTATGGCAGACTGGAGGAGGCTTAGTTTGTTGCTTGACACATTTGAAAATGCCTATTAGTTACCTAAATGTCAGGGTTGGATAGCTAGCAGTGGAGTAGGATTTGGAATTCAGGAGTGTGGCACAGTCATTAGTGGTGTTTTAAAGGTATGAGGTTGAGTGGCCGAAAAGCGAAGAGGTCTAAGGACTTAGTCTCAGCACTGAGTACATCTCATTAGGATTGCAGATGAGGAATTAGCAAAGGGGCTTGAGAGGAGCAGGCAGTGAGTGAGTGGGGAGACAGTGAGCAGACTCTTGTGGTTGGCGTCCTGGCTCAGATTTCCTTTCGCTGATGCAGAACTCATCCATGTGCTGCCGGAAAATCGTCCATGTTTTTCATTGTCATGTGATCAAACAAAATAGGGTTTTTAGGCTAAATGAACTACTTGGATAGTGATATGTTTAAGGATAGTTATTGGAGACTATACATGGAGGAACGCTTGAAGTTAGCAATATCTGAAAATAAGGCCAGACAGTGTAGTTACATGAATTTGCTGAATGTGGTACCTGTTCAAGCTCTCATCCTGTTTAACTGATGTCTCAAGTGGCGTGTGGTCTGGTAAGAAGGTCTGCTCACGGATGGATAAATATCTTGTGTTTTATCTTTCAGATACATTGGTGAAGTAGGAGACATTGTAGTGGGAAGAATCACAGAGGTAAAGTCGATCTCAGATTGGTTTCTACAAAGTAAAGTCAGGCTGGCGATTTAATGAACGGGACAGTCATTCCACATGTAGTTACATGAAAAAGGCATTCATTGCATTTGGCTATTGTGTGACCTCTGATGTAAATATGTGGCTTGCTCGGTTTGAGATTACTGGTGATGTAGGATGTGAGTTCCTGTCCCTGGAGCATGTGTCCAGGTGTGGACCTTGGCTTGTAGGTTCAACAGAAGAGGTGGAAGGTGGAGACCAACTCCAGGCTGGATTCGGTCTTGCTGCTCTCGTCCATGAACCTTCCTGGAGGAGAGCTGGTAAGGGCTGCAGCTGGGGCCATGGACTAGGGCCCCGTGGGCTGGGGGGAGCTATGGGACCCTTTATTCCACCAGAGGAGTTTGCTTTACAGTGAGGTTGCCCCTCCGACTCCTATTTGTCTGCTGTGAAGTTTGCTGCCTGGATGTGTACATAGACTTTTCACCCTGCCCAGGTCTCCCAAAATAGGAGCAGTTGGCATATGGTAGGATGAGAAACATCCATGGGGTGGGATCCCAACAGAGTTGGGGAGAGAAGCGCTCACATCCTTGGTGTTAGTAATTTTCCTTTTCTGGACATACCTGCTTTGCACAATGAAGATGTTCCTTGAAAAGTTGTCTTTACATTAGTTTTTTGTGAATTGAAAGGCATTTGGTTATTCCAGACAACCACCGTAACTAAGCCACAGCCTTTTGTAAAATACCATGGTTCACCTTTATCTTCAGTCCAGCATGTATTTACAGTGAGGCTTACTGTGCCACGCTCTGTGCGGAATGCCAAGCACGATTGAGTTCCCTAGCAGGGGATATAAGATAACTGATCCACTACCTGGCAGTGGAAGAATACATAAGCGTGTGGTTATGCAAAAGGAGTGGTTAATTTCAGTAAGAGACGTTCATAGGAAAGACGGGCATTGGAGTTGATCCTGGAAGGATGGAGAGACTCGAAATGACTAGTTCAGGGAATCTGAGATCAAGGGAAATGTGTGAGCAGAGGTATATCCAAGCAGGAGTTAGTTCAGTCCTGCTGGACCACAGAGAGCTGTTGTGGGAGATGAGTGTGGAAATGTTGAGAAGGGAGCAGAAGAGGAAGAGAAGAGGAGCTGTGAAAAAGTCTCTTGAGATGGAAAGTCTTGATTATCACTCTGATTCCCCTCAAGTGGCTTGGGTATACTACTCTTGCCATAGTTCTCAGTGCTTGAATATTGTGGTTGGCCTCACAAATCTCAAAAGGAAGTGAAAGAGGAAGAAGTGATGGCAACCTTTCTGAGGATCTGTATTCATTAATGCCATTTCTTTGTGTATTTCAGAGGAGAAGATCTGCAGAAGATGAGCTTGCAATGAGAGGTTTCCTACAAGAAGGGGACCTTATCAGTGTATCCTACACTTTGTGCTCCGGCCTCTTGATGCTTTTTCCGTGACGCTAGGCAATGGGCCTTCCACTGCATGTCTCTGACAGAGGAGCCGTGTCATCCTTGGAGGGATCCGAGTCTTAGACCAAGTGTCGGGCTCTGCTGCCTCCTTTCTCCGCCTCCTTAACTCAGGCTGACTCCTCAGCTCTTGTTTAGACCGGCTGCTAAGTCTTTCCTCTGGGTCTTGTAACTCAAGATGGCTTGTGCTTTACGCTAGGCTTTTGTGAATGACATTAACTTTTATCCCAGGGAGTGGAAAAGGTGTTGTTCACATCAAGGTATTAATGACAGGCCGGGTGTGGTGGCTTATGCCTGTAATCCCAGTGCTTTGGACGGCCAAGGAGGGGGGATTGCTTGAACCTAGGAGTTCAAGAGCAGCCTGGGCAACATAGCAAGACCCTGGGCAACAAAACTGATCCACTACCTGGCAGTGGAAGAATACATAAGCGTGTGGTTATGCAAAAGGAGTGGTTAATTTCAGTAAGAGACGTTCATAGGAAAGACGGGCATTGGAGTTGATCCTGGAAGGATGGAGAGACAAAAAAATAAACCAGAAATAAATTAGCCGGGCATGGTAGCATGTGCCTGTAGTCCTAGCTACTCAGGAGGCTGGGTCCAGAGGGTTGCTTGAGCCCAGGAGCTCAATGCTACAGTGGGCTATAATCACACCACTGCATTCCAGCCTGGGTAACAGCAATACTGTCTCTCTTTTATTTTTATTTATTTATTTATTTATTTTGACACAGAGTCTAGCTCTGTTGCCCAGGCTGGAGTGCAATGGCACCATCATGGCTCACTGCAACCTCCGCCTCCTGGGTTCAAGCGATTCTCCTGCCTCAGCCTCTCGAGT
>CAUYLG010028285.1:0-66303 GCA_963573385.1 Cacajao melanocephalus | reverse complement strand
TTCCATTTGACCCAGCAATCCCATTACTGGGTATATGTCCAAAGGATTATAAATCGTTCTACTATAAGGACACATGCACACGAATGTTCACTGCAGCACTGTTTACAATAGCAAAGACTTGGAACCAACCCACATGCCCATCGATGATAGACTGGACAGGGAAAATGTAGCACATATACACCATGGAATACTATGCAGCCATAAGAAATGATGAGTTTGTGTCCTTTGTAGGGACATGGATGAATCTGGAAACCATCATTCTCAGCAAACTGACACAAGAACAGAAAATCAAACACCACGTGTTCTCACTCATTGGCGGGTATTGAACAATGAGAGCACATGGACACAGGGAAGGGAGCATCACACACTGGGATCTGCTGGGGGGACCAAGGGCAGGACAGTGGGGAGGAGTGGGGAGGTCAGGGAGGGATAACATGGGGAGAAATGCCAGATGTGGGTGACGGGGGGATGGAGGCAGCAAACTACATTGCCATGTATGTACCTATGCAACAATCCTGCACGATCTGCATATGTACCTCAGAACCTAAAGTACAATTAAAAAAAAAAAAAAGAATCTTACTTATCAATGGCTGGAAGTTAGTAAGGTGGTGGCTGGCTTTAAAAAAAATTGTTTTTGTAGAGGCAAGGGTCTTGAAGTGCCCAGGCTGCTCTTGAACTTCTGGCCTCAAGAAATCCTCCTACCTCAGCCTCTGAAAGTGTCAGGATTACAGGCGTGAGCCAATGCACCCAGCCTAAAATTATATCTGTTAAAGAAGTGATTCGTCCTTCAGAGATACTACCTAGAGAGGGGCCAGGAGAGAAAAGGCAATAGGCAGCTATTTAGCTTTCCCCTTCCATCAGTTCTGGAACGTGGTCTTTCTCTCGCATCTCATTTTTCACTCTTTCAGATGTGCGAAGCATGTCTTAAACTCAACAAGACAGAAGAACACAAAATCCCAAACAACACCCTCCAGTATAAAACACACAAACATAACAAACACAAGAAAACTCAATCCTAGCTCCTCTTTCTCCAGGCAAACTAACAATCTGTTTGTTGGCAGATGTCCTCTGAAGTGTGGTTGGTGCTCACTGGCACCTCTTCCTCACCACAGCCCTGCTCTTTGGCTCCCAGCATCGGGCCCCTCCCGAATGGCTCAACTGAAACCTGTCTCCCAGAGGGTACATGTGGCGTCCTCATTGCCAAATCCAAAGCCTTTTCTTAGCTCCCGCTCCACTTAATGTCTTTCTAAGGTCATTCCTTTGACATTGTTGACTATATTTCATTTCTTTTTCTTCTGGTGATCAAATGCATGAGCTTAAGAATCAGACAGATCTGAACATAAATCCTAACTACTGCTAGTAGTAATGTGACCCTAGGCAGATAAAATACACATACACACAGACACAACATATACACAGATGTGTATCTTATATTTTGTGCTATAGAAATGGGATCATATGTTATAGTCTTGTCTGCTTTTTGTCTTACTCACTTAACAGTTCATTGTGGAAATCCTTTCAAAAGAGTTGGTGTAGAACTGATTCATTCTTAAATATTGTGTATGTATCACAAATTATTCAACCATTCCTCTATTGATAGATACTCCATTTGTTTCAGACATTTTCTACCCTGGGTTGGTGATTTCATCTTATGGGGTCAATTCCCAGTTGAGGGATGGCTGGATCAAAGGACACATGTATATTTAATTTACTTTTAGTGGGTATATTTAATTTTAATAGACGTTGCCAGATGGCCTTCTTAAAAAGCTGTACCATTTCACATTCCACTAGCAGTGTATGAGTAGCTCTTCCTCAAAGTATTATAGTCCTGTTTAATTTTTTACAAACCTGGTGCATTTCCTCAACTAGCATAGAAGTTGACCATCTTTACAAATGTTTATTAGCCTTATTTGCATGTTATGTTTTACGAACCTACTATTTATAGCCTTATTCAAGTTACTTAACCTCTCTAAGCTTCAGTCCCTTCATAAAGTTATTATGAGGATTAAATAAAATATTTATGTGAAGGCTTTGCCCAAAGCCTGGCACAAATGACATGCTTGATAAATAGTAGCTGCTGTGATTGTTTTAAATCCCTTTTGCCTTATTTGGTTAATCTTCATACCTTTAAACTGTATTTGTAGGCATTTTCCAACATTTTGTCAAACTCATTTCTCTTGGACATTTTACATTCTTCCTGAACAATCTCATCACTTCTCTAATTTCAATTTTGCAATCTGTATTCTTTTAAAAGGCCAGTTTGAACCTCTAATCCTGACTTGTCTTTTAAAAGCAGAATTGGCCATTTCAATACCTTGCTGGACCCCACAGATCTATCTTATCACCTATTCCCTGCCCTAGCAGCAAACTCTGCCTCACAGGAGCACAACATTCCCATCTGTGCTTCTGTGTTCCTAAAGGCACCCTTTTCTCCAAGACCTTTGGGCTTGAGATCTTAAAGTCATCGCGACACCTTGCCCTAGACATTCATTTCCATAGCAAAGCTCCATAAATCCTCTCTACAATGACTCTTATAGCCATCCTCTCTTTCTTAATCCCATTGTTTTTACTATAGTTCACTCCATCAACAACAATCAAAATAGCTAACTAACCAGTTTTTCCTCTGCCAGCTTCTCAGTTTTTCGATCTGTTTGTTACATTCCAGGGGAAATCTTCTAAAAGAATAACAGAATCATGTCACACACTCAGAACTATTTATCAGCTTCTTCTATTACAGAGTAACATTTTCACTGGCCTTGGAGAACACTGCCCCAATTCCTTTATGCACCTTATTTTTTTCATCACCCCAATTTCTTTCATTTCTACCAAAACACCAGTTCTGATCACTCGCAAGTGTTTTTTATTCTTCAGCTTATCAGCCTACGATGCCTATTCCTTCTCCACCTGCTGGAATTTTATTTTTCAAAGCCTCTTCCTCTGTTGAGATATTCCGCATTTACTCAGCTAGAATGAATCAACTACTCTAGTGGTTTCCTATAAGCGTCCGCCTATTTACTTATTCTGTAATATTTATTATTATGGTAGGTAATTTTCACGATTCTTCTTGGCCTTCCTCACCACAGCTTCTTGAAGGCCAGAATTTCCTTCTCGTTCCTTATTATATTTTCTTTTCTGTGTTTCCCAGTCTGTTTCTTATCTGGTAACTTCTAAGTGCTCCTTTCTTTCTTTCTTTATTTAAATTTGGAATAATTCATGACTGGGGTTAGAGACTGGGGAAAATTGAATCCTAAGAAAGAAAGCCCCACCAAGGAGCCAATTGTCTTGGATTCTCAGAGGTAGCAATGGGTCTATGGGACTGGCAGCAGTGGTGGCCATGGGACTGGTCCATCCCATAGTTGCCTTTTATTTGCTTCATATACAGTAATATATGGACATATGTTTTATAAGTTGGCCACCATTTACGAATAAGAATGTTTTATATAAGCATCTGCCTTCTCTGGAAAGCAGGAACATCAGTAAGAGTGGATTGGCATTCCTGGATGGTATATGGATGGAGATGAGCAATTGTAGCCTTCCTTGGGCTGGCATAGGCTCTCATCCTTGCTGTAGCCTTCGCTTACATCTGTACCCATGGACATTACCTGCATGGCACCTACAGGCATCGGAGTCCCTAATCACAGCACCAACTCCATGTGTGACCCTGGTTGGTCAATTGATCCTTGGGCCCTGTGTTCTCATCTGTTCATACTTTATAATTACACAGCTTTAGTTTATCAAGTGTTCCTTTTATTCATTTTTGTTCCCATGGACCTCATGTTTAAAATACTTTCTCCATGAAACAGTGCACCTATTGAACATAATTACGTTGTTCCACTTCCACTGTCCTCTTTTTCCAAACGGATTCAGATTTTAAACAATAGTCCAGAATTATCTGGGTTATAATCATATTATGAAATCCCGTAATTTTTATCCTGTTCATTTTGCTAACTAAGCAACAGTTAAGAAGGCACACAAATGCTTAAGCATTGTTTGTTTCTATTGTTCGCTGGGTTTTTTTAGTTCATTCCTTTCTATCTCAAGCACAAGTCCAGTCAGTTACTGTGACACCCTGACACGGGCTTCTGGAATCAGTGGCTGAGTCTGTCAGGTCTGACAATTCCTGTGATACCATTAGGAGCCAGTCAGAGCTATTACAATGCTCAATTGATAAAATTGTGTGTGTGTGTGTGTGTGTGTGTGTGTGTGTGTGTTTCTATATAAAGAGACTTGCAATAGTATGTGTGGTAGCCTTATTGTGAATGTATGGATAATACTTATTATTGAAATAGCCAAATAAACAACTATAGACAGTAACATAAAAGGTAAAATTTGAATCCCTTCCACGCTCAATCTCATTCCCAGTTATTTCTTAATTGTTTTGAATATAATTGTCTAATCCTTTTCTTTCCCTTGTGTGCATTTAAAGAAATTGTGAACATGCTATGAATTCTGTCTTTCGATTTGCTCTTCTCCCATTACTTCACAATGTGAATTGGATATCCTGTCATTCCAGGACATTTTCATCTGCCTCATTCTTCTTAATTGCTTCCTATCATTCCAGTGAAGGCGAGTATCATGAAGTATTTAGCTAGTGTCCTGCTGATAGACATTTAGTTTCCAATCCTCTTTCTAATTTAATGATCAGTTTTCTTGATGAAGAAGGTGGAGGTAAAATAGGTATTACATAACAGTGTTTCTGGCCAAAATGTTAACTACTGATAGGTATTTGAAAGTCAACTCCCTGTATTCTTGCAATATTCTCTAACGACTGAATTATTCTGTAGTTTCCTTTTCCATAAATGAGAATCTGGACTTAATATCAGCTATGCTTTTTATTAAATAAGTGCTCAGAACATAAGTTTAAAATAATAACTTATGTTCTGAGCACTTATGTGCTGTGCCCATGCTAAATGGGCACTTTACGTACATTATCCCATTTAATTCTTCCAGTAGTCCTAAAGGCAAATACTGTAACATTATGTCCATTTTACAGAAATATAGACAACTAATTTGCCCAAAGTATCATAGGTGTTAAAGGGGCAGAATTTGAACACACACAAACCCTGGGTAGAAGTTATGCTCTTAACTTTGATTGACGAGGACATAAGACATCTCTCTCAGGATCTGTTTTCTTCCCTGAGTCCTCATGTTTGTGAAACTTTAACAGCGGAGTGAGGAAGAAAAGAAAGGGCTTTCCTATATGGTAGGCTAAGAGTATAATCAGGGCTAGACTGTTCCTAAAAACAGGGTTGTAGGAGCAGCAAAGTAAAAGCCTATTTCTGTTACAACTTTGGAGTCCCCTATAATGCCTTCAAATTAGCAGCTTTCATTAGTCCATGTTGTGTTGCCATAAAGGAATACCTGAGACTGGATCATTTATAAAGAAAAAAGATTTACTTAACTCATGGTTCTGCATGGCATGTCCACACATGGCAACAGCATCTGCTCAGCTTCTAGAGAGACCTCAGGAAAATTAAACTTAATGGCAGAAGGCAGAGGGAAGCAAGCATGTCACATGGTGAGAAAGGGAGCAAAGAGAAACAGGGGTCATTTTTAAACAACTAGGAAAGGGCAACAACCCATTCATAAGGCACCCACCCCCATGACCCAAGCACCTCCCACCCAGTAGGCCCCCACTCTAACACTGGGGATCACATTTCAACATGAGATTTGGAGAGCAAACCTTCAAACTACATCAAAGCTCTACACCAAAGCTCTACACCAAAGCTCTACACCAAAGCTCTATACTGATCTCTTGAGAAAAAATTTATGCTTGTTGCAGAAACACAGCCTATAGTAGGGAAAGCCTTGGACTCTGAAGATATAGATTTGCTATGAACCAGCTATGACCATGGTTTCCTCCAGAGAATGAGGCTTGGATCTCTTGGTCTCTGAGGGGCACTTTTATTTGGAAATAATTTCAGACTTACAGAAATTCAAAAATGGGGCTAATAATTCCCACTTCCATTTACCTTCCACATGGAATCCTCAAATGTTAACATTGTTGCATGTTTGTTACATTGTTATCTCTCTTCTCTCCTTACACACACACACAAACACACACACATAGACATATATGTTTTGGTTTAATAAATATCATCATCAAATCATTATATCTATTTCTCAACTTTTGGGGAATAAGATAAGGAATAAGATATGAATACAATGCCCTTTACTCCTAAATATTTCATTGTATATTAAGAAACAGAGATACTGTCTTATGTAACTACAGTATAATGATTAACATTAATAATAGTAATCTTATCTAATTTATGCACCTTGTTCAAATTTTGCCAGTTGTCCTACTAATGCTCTTCAACAAGGTAACTAACTACATTTTGTCATTTTTTTTAGTCCTCTAAAATATGGAAAAGTTCCTCACAAAAAGTCTGTTTGTCTTTTGTGACTTTGACATTTTTGAAATGTAAAAGCCAGTTATTTTCTAGATTATCCTTAATTTTGATCTGCTCAATTTTTTTCTTATGGTTAGATTCAGGCTATGCATTTTTGCAAGGAATATCAAAGAGCAGTGTTGTGTTCTTCTTAGTGTATGACATCAGGAGGCACCCAGTAGATGTGTATTTATCAAATTACAGGTAATGGTGGGTTTCAAGACTTGATTAGGATGATATCTGCTAAATTTCTTTCTTATAAACCTATTATTTTATTTTTGTAATTAATGTATATCTTTGGAGAGATACTGCAGAGAAGCAGTATCTATAAATATCCTGTTTGTCATCAAATTTTTTACCCAATTAGCAACCATTGATGATTCTTACATGAAACATTATTTCTAAGTTGCTTATAAAACAAGTGCTGAGACTCTTCCTTTAAAACTTTTACTTACAAAGAGCTTACTGAACAATAATAAAAAAATTTTAGTCACTTCAGTACCATATAGTAAGTTCATCATTCAAATTGGATTAGCCATATTTAACTTTGCAATGTGTAATCATGGATAGCATTTACTCCTGAGATTAAGAGTAAATATATAGGAAAGATATAGCTCTTGCACTATTTCTTTGAATAGATTTGATTGGAAATTTTGCTTTGTGAAAAACTACTCAGACTTCCAATGTTAAATATGAAGGTCATTCATGTTGAAATTTACACTCTTGTAATGGCTTATTTATAGTTGAGGTCCACTTACTTGCCAAATATCAAACATTTAGATTCAAGGAAGAAGGCCAACTGAATTTCATGATTGTTCTCAAGGAGACAAATAAAAGAAATATAGACATTCAGCACTTCTTGGCTAAAAAATTGACCCTAGGGATTAACTTTCCACAGCACACATAGCCTGTGCTCTCTCCAGCCCTGGTTTCATGGGCCCTACTCAGAGCTCAGCAACTCCACTGAAGTCTTCAGGAAACCACTGAGTCATTTGCATCAGACTGGCTTTATTAGGCCTCCTTGTGCTTTGCTGTTCTCCCAAAGCATGGAAAGTTTTAATTTAAAGAATCATTCTTTAACTCATGAGCAGCTTTTCACCTCCCCCTTTGGATTTTGGGTCTGTCACTTTTCTCTTCTAAACAAAGCAATGTGGTAACAGGCATACTCATTAAAACTGGTCCATATCTCTATGCATTTAGCTGTTATCATTCCTACCGTATAAACAGATGGAAAACTGCAGGAGATAACTTGTGTGCATTGGAAGCCTTTTCTCATTGAGAGTGTGAAGTTATTTTTCATACAAACTCATGTGTTCAACAACCAGTTGAGAAAAATCTTATAGATTAAATATGAAACCAAAAGTAATGCAGAATTTCTAGAATTTGCTTCATTGATTTTGTCAGGTTACACATCTCTAAGGAAAAGGGGGTGGCCCTTATCATTTCCTCCAGTTCCTCTCTTTATTCCCTCTTCCCTCTAGCAGGAAAAAGGCAAGACTTTAATTAAGGGAGGACACTGATGGCAGATGATTACCAAACTAATGTTGGCATGTCCCTAATTGGCACCTACCATGTTGTGCTGCTGAGTAGGAGAAATTTCTTCCTCTTATTTGCCCTTCTGAAGCATCTACAGATCTGGCAATTTGCCTTGTCTTCTTTTAGTGCCAGCAAGTATGAATTAGTTTATTATTTGATTTACTTCTTAATAAATTGGTGACTTGATCTAAAAAATACTATGTATTTACTTGGTAACAAGAATTAAGCTATAGACTGGAATATATTAACAAATAAGGCAGAATCTCTGCATTGGGAGGAAACAGACATGAAAAAAGTAAAATATTATAATATTCTGTGTAGAGTATTATGGGGCCATGGAGAAAAGAACAATTGATTCTTTCTGCAAAAATAAGAGAAGGCTTCAAAGAGAAAGTGATATTTGTGCTAGGTATTAAAGAACGAGAAGAGTTCATCAGAATGAGAAGGGGATAAAGATTTTAAGCATGTACTGAGAGGTATATAAAAGTATAGTGTATTCAGACAAAGGGTTAGAGTCCAACGTGGCTAAAGCTTATGCCATTTGGACACTACTCAAAGCAGCAAGGATAGTTAAGTAGAGTGTAGAATCAGAATCAAGACTAACCCAGGTTTCCATTTAATGTGTATGTTTTACTAGCGTAGTACGGCCAGGTTAATTTATTTAATCTTCCTGACCCGGTATTATCTCATCTGTAAAATAAAGATAATACTCATTTCTGAGGGTTGTTGTAAAGATTCAATAGGAATGTTTATAAGGGGCTTGGCACAAAGCCTAGGAAAGAGTGATTATTTATTTGTTTACTGTTCTTTTGTCTCTTCCCCTACCAGGTGGAAAGTTTAGAATGATAAGGCTAGAAGTAGAATTTGGGCACAGTGTTGAAAGCCTTGCTCTGAAGTATGGATTTCATGCTGTCTGATCAGCTTTCTTTCAACAAATTACATTTGCTTTAAGCTCCAAAATTCTTCTCATTTGGTTTCACTCCAACTCAAACAAATTCCATTTCCTTGAGAGCTGCCAATCATGACTAAGTGTATATCTGATATCTAAATAAAGTGGTTCACTGGAAAGCATGACTATAGTAAAAAAGAGAATGGTGCAAATCAGAAACGAAAGAATCTTCTACAACAGCTTAAGAAGTGTTAATCAGCATTCAGGAAGTGAGGGTTGAGAAAATATATATTGCCACACACAAGGATGAACTTAAGAACAAAACTGTGTTAGACAGATTGAGTTAGATCCTCAGTGATTCCAAGATCTTGCAGAAACAGAGAGGTCCTCAGATAAGGCAAAGGTGAATTCCAGTCAAGCAGAGAAAGAGCTTAGTGAGTGACTTTCCTTTTACACCACACTCAGACAACATAAAGGAAATTTCATCCAAACAGGAAGATCAACTATGGCTAGCACTATATCCCAAGAGAACCTACATGTAGTTTATGTGATCAAAGGCATTCAGGGGAAATATTAGAATATTTTAATAAAGAATGATCCATAAATAGTGGCTGGAATTGTTTCACTTTCCATATATTTTACTGCCCAATAAACCAGAGGAAAAAAAATATTTTCAGAGCAGAAAGGGGGTAATAGAATAGTAGGCTAAAGACTTAGAAGAAAATTGTAGGAAATCCAGGTAGTAAACAAAATCTGTATTTTAAATTGTTTTTTATGCATATTTTAGGATACATGATAAAAACTGTTCAATAATGGTTAACCGATAGTATTAATGATGTAAAAAATGGCATAATTGTAAAAATGTGCAGATAATAATAATATTTGGTAGCAAAAACAAAACAGCAATAACAAAAAACCCACTTCAGATAATAACAGGAAAATAGTAAAGTAAATTACTATTCTCTCATTTGGTAGAATTGCATGCTGCTATTTAATGTTTTGCAGAGCTACCATTTGACCCAGCAATTCCGTTACTGGATATATATCCGAAAGGAAACAACTAGCTCTACCAAAATGACACACGCACTGGCATGTTCATAACAGCACTATTCACAATAGTAAAGACATAAAATCAACCTAGGCGCCCATCATTGGTGGCTTGGATAAAGAAAACATGGTATGTATATACCATAGAATACTATGGAGTCACAAAAGAGAACAAAATCATGTCTTTTGCAGCAACATGGATGGAACTGGAGGTGATTATCCTAAGCATATTAAGTTAGTTACAGAAAGCCAAATATTGCATGTCCTCACTTAAAAGTGGGAGCTAAATATTGGATACTCATAGACATAAAGATGACACAGTAGACATTGGGGACTACTAGAGTGGGGAGGGAAAGAAGGGGACAAGAGTTGAAAAACTTGGTTACTCTGCTCAGTACCTTGTGATTGGATCATTTGTTTCTCAAACCTCAGTGTCATGCAATACACTCAGGCAATAGACCTGTACATGTATCCCCTGAATCTAAAAAAAAAAAAAATTAAAAACAAAGTGAAATTAAAAAAAATTGTTTTGGAAAGTAATATTTTAGTAGCCAAAGAAAATATCATCAAATAATCTAAGTTAACAAAACAACAATTAAAGAGAGATAAAATGAATACATATAAATGAAAAACATGCATTGTAGAAAATGTAACAAAGTTCAAGGAAAAGTGTCAGCCTGGAAAGACTGTCTTTGAACTATTCATTAAAACTACTTGCAGGAATTTATCTTATATACATACTTTCACATGATCATAAAAACACATGCACACTCACACTTTTGAGAAGATTAGGAAGATCTGAACACTGGATATTTGACATTGGGTAATTATTGTTAATTTGTTTAGATGTGATTGTGCTATTTGATTTTGATTTTTAGGTTCTTTTTTAGGATATAATCAGACATATTTATAGATAAAATAATATGATGACTGGGATTTGCTTCAAAATAACCCAGTATTCTAAGGGCTTGGGGAGAGGCTGGTAAGTTCATAGATCAGATAAATCCCTCCTAGTACTCTCACCTTCTCTGGGGATTTTCTTCTCATTTCTCTTAGTTAACAAGTCAAGGAATCAGGTGTGTGTTGTTGCTTGCTATACTCCTGCCTACCACCACCTCTTCCGCTGGGTGTAGTGGAGTGGGGAGGCTTTGAAAGAGATAAATGAATGTCTGTCTGTATCTAGGATCCTCTAAAGTTCAAATTACCGAATGTGGCATTTTTCTAAGCAAAAATGCATATGAGCAAACTAATACATTTTAAAATATTAATTTGCAAAAATGTTTTTTTTTATTTCATGACTTAAACTCTTCTGCAAGTCCCATAATTGTGTTATTGTTTTTTTTACTCATTCCACTTATTTTGTGGATCTAATGAGATGATATTTGCGATGCATTAGATAAGTTGGTAATAATGGGTAGCTCATCGTGGAAATAATAAATATCTAGGACAAAGGTAAAATATCATTAGGATCAGTAAGTTTTACCCAGTGTCCTCTCAAAATTGACGATGGTGAGTGGTGTCAGCAAAAATGATGGAAAAAGTAGTTTCAAGGGCCTATTCCTTTTGGAAACTGAGATATCAAGTAAAAATTGTCAGAATCAACCTTGTCAGTACTCTGAAAAACAGTCAAATGTTTACAGCAACCAAGTGAATGCTGAACTAAAAAAAAAAAAAGAAAACTTTTAAAATGAGTGGACAGGCACAGCGGCTCATGCCTGTAATTTCAGCACTTTGGGAGGCTAAATAGTTTAAGGTCAGGAGTTTGAGACCAGCCTGGGCAACATGGCAAGACACCTTTACTTAAAAAAATAAAAATAATTGTTAAAAAATGATAGAAAAACTTCAAGGTACTTTTACATACCCTTTCTCTACTCCCCTACCCAGCTTGGTAGGGTTCTTGCAGCCCAGGTTCCCAGTTAAGACCCTGTCCCTGATTCTGTAAGGAGAAACCAAGACTTTATTCAAACAAAATCTTGGGGCTGTCTGAGGGACTGTTGTAAATTGTTTTGTTTTGCCTTAACTTGAACTCATTCAGGATGAAAAAGCAGTGGGTATTTTTTGAAAATATTATAAGGTCAATTAACAACCTGCAGCCACCTGGGGTAAAAGATTGCAGTTGAGACAAATAATGAAGAAGTGAAATCCTGGGAGGAAAAGCTGGAAAGATAGTTTATCTGGGAAACTAAGTCATTCAAAAGTGTCTGTGTGTACTGGAAAGATTAAAAACCACATGCACACCCAGTGCAGGACACCTGTTAGAAAAGACATGAGTAGACCTTGAGTTATCAACTCGGGCTGATTGCTAGGCCAATGCAAGCAGGAAGCAGAGGTTAAGGCAGAATTTTAAATAGCATGGCCAAGCAATCAAGGAGTTTCCTAACACAGAACTAATTTCACCAGATGATTTCAATAAAAGATTCAAGTAGGTAGAAGAAAGAATCAGCAAGCTGGAAGTGGGTCACTTGAAATGATCTCATTTGAAAATCAGAGAGAAATAAGAGGAAAAATGAACAAAGCCTAAGAAACCTACAAGACACCATCAAGCATATCATCATGTGCATGATGGGAATTGCAGAAAAGTAGGAGAGAAAAAAAGAAGCAAAAGAATATCCAAAGAAATAATGGCCAAAGCTCTCCATATTTGATAAGATGTAAAAATCTACATATATAAGAAGCTCAATGAATCCCAAGAAGGATAAACACAAAGAAACTCACAGTGAGATATATTATAACGAAACCGTTAAACACCAGAAACAAGGATAAACTCTGAAAAGCAACAAGGGAACAGTGACTTGTGTTCAAGAGATGCTCAACACGATTAAAAGCAGATTTCTTATTCCATGGAAGCCAGAGAAAGCAAGATGATATATTTAGAGTGCTGAAATGAAAAGACAGAAACAACAACAAACTATCAACCAAGAATTCTATATCTGACAAAATTATCCCTCAAAAATGAAAAAATGAAGACATTTCCAGATGGGCAAAAACCGAGGAACTTAATAGTAGACCTGCCCTATAGGAAATGTTAAACAGAATTCTTCAGGCTAAAATGACAGTCAGTTAAAGTCATATGAAGAAATAATCAGCTCTGATGAAGGTAAACGCATAGGTAAATATAGAAGCCAATGTTATTGTATCTTTGCTTTATAACTCCTCTTTTGATTTCTTATATGATTTAAAAGGCAAATGCATAAAAATTATAAATATATCATTAATGGGCTCACAGTGCATAAAGATGTAATTTGTAACAATAAGAACATAAAGCGGGCAAAATCTGCGTTTGGACAGTCGTTTTTATCGATATTGAATCTAAATTGATGTCAATTCCAAATAGATTGTTGTAAATTAAGGATACTAATAATTTCCACAGTAACCACTAAGAAAATACCTTTAAAAAACACACAAAAATAAATAAGGAAGGGGTAATAAAGGCAAACTTTTTTAAAAAAGCAAAAACCACTTAACCTGAAAAGAAAGCAAAATGGAAATAAGGTACACAGAAGTATAACATATATAGAAAGCAAATAGCAAAATGACAGAATTAAGACCTTCGTTATCAGTAATTATTTTAAATGTTCACGGATAAAACTTTCCCAAAGGCAGAAATAGTCAGACAGATAAAAACACATGATTCCAGAGACTTACTTTAGATCTAAAGATAAATATGGGTTCAAAGCAAAAATATGAATAAAGATATTCAATGCAAGTAGTAACCAAAAGAAAGCTGGAGTGGCCATACTAATATCAGACAAAATGACCTTTTAGTCAAAAGCTGTAAAAGAAAGGATATTATATATTAATAAAAGAGTCAATTTTTAAGAAGCTGTAGCATTGATAAACATATAGGCAACAAACAACAGAGCCAAAGATTTGAAGCAAACACTGACAGGCTTGAAGGGAGAAATAGATAGTTCTACAGTAATTGTTAGAGATTTAAGTATCCCACTTTCAATAATGGATAGAACACTTAAATGGAGACCAAGAAGGACATAGAGAACTTGAACAACACTGTACACAAACTAGACCTAATGGACATTTGAACACTCCATTCCACAACAGCTGAATACACGTTCTTCTCAATTTCTTCTGGGCCTGTTTCCAGAATAGACCATATGGTAGGGCACAAAAACAATTCTCAATTAAGTTGAAAAGACCAAAATCATATAAGTGATCTTCTCTGACCACAGTGACATGAAGCTAGAAACCAATAACAGAAAGGAACTGGAAAGTCCACAAATTTGTGAAAATAAAATTAAATTAAATAAAACATTCTTAAATATCAGTAGACCAAAAAAGAAATCACTAGGGTAAGTTGCAAAATTCCTAAACATGAATGAAAATAAAAACACATATACACAAATGGGATTATGGGATGCAGAAAAACCAGTTTTTAGAGGGAGACTTATAGCTGCAAATGCCTACATTAAAAATAAAGATTTCAAATCAATAATGCAATTTTGCACTTTAAGAAACTAGAAAATAATAAGGAAACTAAAACCAAGGCTTGTAACAGCATGGTACTGATACCAAAACAGATATATAGACCAATAGAACAGAACAGGGGCCTCAGAAATTATACCACACTTCTCTAACCATCTAATCTTTGACAAACCTGACAAAAACAAACAATGGGGAAAGGATTCCCTATTTAATAAATGATGTTGGGAAAACTGGCTAGCCATATGTAGAAAACTGAAACTGAACCCCTTCCTTACACCTTATACAAAAATTAACTCAAGATAGATTAAAGACTTAAACATAAGACTTAAAACCATAAAAACCCTAGAAGAAAACCTAGACAATACCATTCAGGACACAGGCATGGGCAAAGACTTGATGACAAAAACATCAAAAGCAATGACAACAAAAGCCAAAATTGATAAATGAGAACTAATTAAACTAAAGAGCTTCTGCACAGCAAAAGAAACTATCATTAGAGTGAACAGGCAACCTACAGAATGGGTGAATATTTTTGCAATCTATCCATCTGACAAAAGGCTAATATCCAGAATCTACAAAGAACTTAAATTTACAAGAAAAAAACAAACAACCCCATCAAAAAGTGGGCAAAGGATATGAACAGACATTTGTCAAATGATGACATTTATGTGGCCAATAAACATATGATAAAAGCTGATCATCACTGGTCATTAGAAAAATGCAAGTCAAAACCACAATGAGATACCATCTCATGCCAGTTAGAATGACAATCATTAGGAGTCAGGAAACAACAGATGCTGGAAAGGATGTGGAGAAATATAAATGCTTTTACACTGTTGGTGGGAATATAAATTAGTTCAACCATTGTGAAAGACAGTGTGGCGATACCTTAAGGATCTAGAGCCAGAAATACCATTTGACCCAGGAATCCCATTACTGGATATATACTCAAAGGATTATAAATCATTCTACCATAAAAACACATGCACATATATGTTTATTGCAGCATTGTTCACAATAGCAAAGACTTGGAACCAACCTAAATGCCCATCAATGACAGACTGGATAAAGAAAATGTGGCACATATATACCCTGGAATACTATGCAACCATAAAAAAGAATGAGTTCATGTCCTTTGCAGGGACATGGATGAAGCTGGAAACCATCATTCTCAGCAAACTAACACAGGAACAGAAAACCAGACACCGCATGTTCTCACTCATAAGTGGGAGTTGAACAATGAGAACACATGGACACAGGGAGGGGAACATCACACATGGGTGCCTGTCAAGGGTTGGGGGTCTAGGGGAGGGATAGCATTAGGAGAAATACCTAATGTAGACGACGGGTTGATGGGTGCAGCAAACCACCATGGCACGTGTATACCTATGTAACAAACCTGAAGGTTCTTCACATATATCCCAGAACTTAAAGTATAATAATAAAAAAAAAAAGAAACTATAAAAAAAATTAGAAAAAGTTAAGTACAATTTGAACCAATACATTTTAAAACTTTTAAAATTAAAAAAAAGGAAATAATAATTATTAGGGTAGAGATAAATGAACTAGAAAATAGAAAATCATTAGAGTAAACCTGAAGGACCTTGACTAATTTCCCTGACTAAATGAAAGTGGTGACATTTCCACAGAACTTCTACAATGAAAATATCATAAAAGAATATTTGAACTGTTGTATGCTAACGAATTATAGAATGTAGATGAAATTGACAAGTCCCTAGAAACATACAAAGTAGTAAAACTGACTCAAGAAGAAACATTAGTTTCTCCAGTGAAACAGAGCTAATAGGATATCTATATCTTGGTTTATCCATCCATCTAATCCATCTAATCTATCTATCTATCTACCTAGCTATCTGTCAAGGTATTTATTATAAAGAATTGGTTCACTTAATAATGGAGGCTGAAAAGATCTAAGATCTGGAGAACTAAGAGAGTTGAGGGTACAAGTTCCAGTCCAAACACTGACAGGCTTCAGACTCAAAAACAGCCGGTGTTTCAGTTTGAGTCCAAAGGCAGAAAAATACAAATGTTTCAGCTTAAATTATTCAAGTAGAAGAGTTTCTTTTTGTTTAGTCTTTCTGTACCGTTGAGGTTTTCAGTCGATTGGTTGAGGCCCAAACGCATTAGGGAGGAAGGACAGTCTGCTTACTCAGTCTACTGATTCAAATGTTAATCTCATCCGGAGAAACTGTCACAAAACCAACCAGAATAATGTTTGGCAAGATATTTGGGACCAGTCAAGCTGATACATAAAATTATCCATCAGAGATATAGTTAATACAACTAAAAGTTAGATTTTTGAAAAGATCAACAAAATTGACAGATCTTTAGTAAGACAAAGAAAAAATAGAAGTTGTACTTAACTAAAATCAGAAATGAAAGTGGTAACATTTCTATAGATCTTCTACCATGAAAAGATCATAAGAGAATATTTAAACTATTGTATGCTAACAAATTACAGAACATAGATGAAATTAACAAATCCCTAGAAACATAAAAAGTAGCAAAACTGACTCAAGAAGAAACAATTTGAACAGGTTTATATAACAAGAAATTATATCAGTAATTAAACACCTTCCAATAAAGAAAAGCCTAAGACTAGATGGTTTTACTGGTGAATCTACTCAACATTTAAGGAATTAACGCCAATCCTTCTCAAACTTTTCCAAAAAATAGAAGAGGGAACATTTTCTAACTCATTCTATGAGGCCAGCTTACCCTGATATGAAAGCCAGACAGAGATATCATGAGAAAAGAAAATTATGGACCAAAATTCCTTATGATTATAGATGAAGTCCTCAAAAAATACTAGCAAACTCAATTTAATAGCATATTAAAAGGATTATACACCATGACTAAATGGGATTTATCACAGAAATGCAACTGTCATTCAATAAGATAAGAACAATGTAATACACCACATTAATAGAACAAAGGAAAAACATAATTATCTCAATCAGTACAGAAAAAGAATTTCACACAATTTGAAACCTTTCATGGGAAAACACTCAAAAACTAGAACTATGAGAAACTTTCTCAATACCGTAAAGGGCATTTATGAAAAAGTGATGATTAATATGATGGTCAATGGTGAAAAACTGAAATCTTTCTCTTTAAAATCAAGAACAAGACATGGATGCTTGCTTTCAATATTGCTGTTCTACATCATTCTGAAAGTTCCAGACAGAGCATGTAAGCAAGGAAAGAATAAGGAGTATTCAAATTGGAAAGAAAGAGGTAAAACTATCTCTAATTGCAGATAACATGATTCTCTGTATCAAAAATTCCAAAAATCCACAAAAAGAGATAACTGCTTGTATTAGTAAACAAAGTCAGCAAAGTTGCAGGGCACAAGATCAACACACAAAAGTCAGTTGTTTCTATATAGCAGTAACAAACATTCTGAAAAGAAAACTAAGGAAACACTTTTCTTTAAGAGCCAAAAGAATAAAATATACAGGAATAAATTTAAATAATAAATGAATTGTACGCTTAAAACAATAAAACATTGCTGAAGGAAATTAAAGAAGATATAAATAAATGGAAGGCATCTAATGTTTATGAATTAGAGGACTTTAAATTGCTAAGATGGCAAAAATACCCAATGCTATGTGTACATTCTATGAAATCCCTCTCACAATTCCAATTGTCCTTTTTTGCAGAAATGAGAAAGCCACTTACTAGGATGGCATTAATCCAAAAACTGAAAATAACAAGTGTTGGTGAAGATGTGGAGAAATTCAAATCTTCATGCATTGCTAATGGGAATGTAAAACGGCACAGCCTCTGTAGAAACATTTTGGCAGTTTCTCAAAAGGCTTCATGTAGAATTACATCATGCCCCAGAATTCTCACTTCTAGATAAATATCCCAAAGAGTGAACAACAGGTACGCAATCAATACGTGTGCATTGAATACTATGCACAGTAGACAAAATGTGAAAATGCATGAATGGAGAAAAAAATTGTGGTATACAATGGAATATTTTTTAGCCATCAAAAGGAATGAAATACTGATACATGCTATACTGTGGGTGAACCTCAAAAAAGTTATGCTAAGTGAATCAAGCCAGATGCAATAGGTCCCATATTGTATGATCTCAATTATATGAAACATCTGGAATTGGTAAATCCATAGTGATAGAAATTAGTTTTTTTCATTGTCAGGGGGCCTGGTGTGGTGGCTCATGCTTGTAATCCCAGCACTTTGGGAGGCCAACACAGGCAGATCACCTGAGGTAAGGCGTTTGAGACCAGCCTGGCCAATAAGGTGAAACCCTGTCTCTACTAAAAATATAAAATTTAGCTGGACATGGTGGCACAAGCCTGTAATCCCAGCTACTTGGAAGGCTGAGGCAGGAGAATTGATTGAACCTGGGAGGTGGAGGTTGCGGTGAGCCAAGATTGAGCTACTGCACTCCAGCCTGGCAATAGGGCAAGACTCCATCTCAGAAAAAAAAAAAGAAAAAAAATTTGTCGGGGGCTAGAGGAGGGGGAAATGGCTAATGATTACTTATTGAATATGGAATTCCCTTTGGGGTGACGAGAATGTTTTGGAACTAGATGGATGTTTATGTAGTTGCACAACATTTTGAATATACTAAATGCCACTGAATCCTTTGCTCAAAATGGTTAATTCACGTTCTTGAATTTGTCTGAATTAAAACAAAGCTAAACACAACACGTGTCTTCTTTGGTTCAGATTCTGTTTACCAGACTATTTGGTGAGAGGAAATAGATTCTTACAGTCTGACAGACCTGGGTTCAAATTCTTCATTTATTCATTTTATCCATTTGATAAGATAAAAATATCACCACCACAAATTGTTATAGGGATTAAATGAGATAAACGGGTGCATTAATGAAGGGTAAGTAATACGAGCTTCAATAGCAAACAAATCTCCCACTATACATGTCTTAACACAATAAATCTTTCTTTCTTTCTAATACCAGTCTATTGTGGGTATTCATGAGTAGGGAACATTCTGTCTGATCATCAGGCACTCACTCCTTAGGTCCCCGTAGTACTGGTCTCCTATCAACCAGCAAGCAGAGAAAGACATGGTAGATCACTTCTAGAAAGTTTTTATGAGATGGTACTTGCTGGTGGAATACATCATTTCTTTCCAAACTCCACTGATGGTAACTCAATGTCATTGCCCTGCCTAGCCACAGCAGAGGCTGAGACATGTAAACTGTGTTTTGACTGTGTTTAGTCTACATGTCCCGGCCATGGGAAAGTCTCGGCCATAGGGCTGCCAGGCAGACAGTGAGCAGAATTCTTTCTGGACTCTGTTCCTGCTTGTTCTTTTTTTTCTTTTGTGCCTTGGAATGTCCCTTGACTTTGATCCAATTTAGTTTCCCCATGTCTAACTTGGATTTACCCTTCCTTCACAGCTTGCCCACCTTTTGCTTCTATCTGACTGGGTCTTCATGTTTTGATTTTTCCCTCTCAACAAACTATTTCTAGTCGTTAACTCAGTGGCTTCACTGAGCAGGGCTGTAAACCCCCTTTTGCCATTTTTCACTTCTCAGTCATATCTTGAAGACTTACAACTGAAACACATTAATTTATGCGTGGTATGATTGTTAAAATTTCTCTATTCCTACATCTTGTAATTAGCTTAGCTGATTTTTAAAACAAATCCTCTAAGAATTATTTTTATGAAGGCCATCTGGTAAAACAAATTAATCTCCAAGGAATGTTAATCAGACTAATTGCTAATTAGATGTCCTCCTTGATTCTATTAGTTATAGATTGGAAAGTGTTTGTCATATACATTAATTTTTCAAAGATAGTGAGAAAACATTCTTTTTTTTCCCTGCAAGAGAATATGTGAATCCATTTGCATATATGATGTATGCGTGTAGTGATACACTTTTCCATTTTTTAAGTGCTTTAGTTGGTGTTAGATCAGGTCACTACACACAGTCTTTAAACTTGAGGGGTTGAAATTTATTAAAACCTATTGTTAGTGTCTCAGCTTCATTATTCTTCAAATGATTTTATGGTTCATGGAGCTTTAGAAGCAGCTTTTAAATATATAAAATAAATTGCCAATGGATTCAACTCAATCAAAGATGGCAAATGGATTATAATTTTATATATCAATGGTCTGATAGGAACTACCTTGAGTATATTGCAGAGAAGGTCTGGCTGGGAAGGGGATATTTACCATGCACTCACTATGCTCCTCTGTAATGGACTGAGTAGTGATTCACAAAAATGGAGCCGCAAATAATAAAAAGTCATTTTTGCTGACAGGGAAAATGTGAGCCTCAAAACAAGATAAAATTAATCAGAATCAGACAAACTTTAGGGGAAACACTAATTCTTTATTCAAATCTCTTTGTGCCAAGGTAGTTAAGTGAAAGAATGGATGAAAGCCAAAATTCATACTCTCCCCCCCAACTATTTCGCCTGGGGTAATTATTCACTTATGGAAAGGAGTGAGCATTTTTGGTCAAAGTAACTTAGGTTTTATGAGAGATTTCTTCCTATGGTTTTATAGACATTTGTATAGAGTATGAATGACATTCTCTCTGAATTTGTCTTCTGTTCAGTGGTAGATTGGTTTCACAGTTGTATGAGACCTTGGGGATCTTCCTTTTAAACTCTTTTGTTGTGGATTCTCCTTTTATAATAAAAGAATGAAAAAAGTATGCTTATTAGAAATGTGAGCTTGGAATCCATGAAACATATTTCTAAGAAATGAAATGTGGTATCAAGGAAAGAATTTTGTCTGGAAAGTCAGATCTGAATTCTGGCCCTGCCTCTCTGTCAGAGAGCCCTGGGATTGTGGCTAAGGTTTCCCATGGTCTCCAACGACCTTAACTATGAAATAAGAGCTTGGGGTTCAGTTTTTAGCTGGAATAATTCTATATGTTGATGTTGACATTCTGCCATTCTGTACTGGTATATTGCTTCATTTGCCTTTGCCACTTATGGAGCACAAGGGGGCAGTAATTGGCAGATTGCCCCTTTTATTTCTTCTTGACAAACAGCCAAATTCTTTGGCAGCTGGGAATAGTTATTCTTGACCATCTTGCCATCATCGACAGATGCATTTGACAGGACCATTGGCTTGCAATAGCATTCCACTCTAAAAAGTAAAGTCTATAATACTAAAAGAAAAAAACATATGATACTCAATTTTTTCAAAAAAAAAAATACATATAATATGCTTTATCTGTCAATGTAAAAATGGCCAAAAACTTTTCAGACATATTTGACTTTATGTTCCCTGAAGGCTTCATTTTTGTAAGGATTATTAAAAATTATGGAGAAAAAAACCCATAAGCACTCTCAGTCCAATGGGTCTAAAATGGAATTTGTTTTGTCCCCACCGATTGCTATTTCTTTGCAAATATTCCTTATCTTGCTGAATGATGCCACCATTTAGCCTCTGGCCCAAGCCACAAACCTGTGAGTTGTCCCCCTTAGCTTTTCTTTTCCCACATGTCTCCATCATCTTGCATTCTCTCTAACTGATTCAATCTGGTTGATTCTACTTCCTGTGTATTTTTATTATTTTTTCCCTTCCTCTCAATGGGAAACTTTTATGACTCTAGTTTTTACTCTCATCTTGGTCACTGCCAATGTCCCTAAATTGTATTCCCGATGTCTAATCCCATCACACTCCCTCTTTCACTGTCACCCCCAGGCTATACTTGAACACGTAGAACAGGGAATGAAATGTAGGCCTCATGTAGCCAAGTTGCAGGCCCTTTCCAGTTCATCCTTTTGACTTTATTTTAAATAATACCCGAATAGGATTTGGTTTGTTTTCTGTGGTGCTCATCCTTGTGCTTCTTCCGTTCAATGTGATCAGGAACAAGATCTCTACAATGGATTATACCAATGCTCCAGGAAATAATTACCCCATTTTTTTAAATTTTAGTTTAGTTTAGTTGCTCTAGAATAACATCAAGCAATGTGCTATAACACAGAAATATGTCTTGAGAAATAATTCTCTCTCTCTCTCTCTCAGTTTACAAAGGCTTTGATTTTTTATTCCTTTAGGCAAGTACACTTCTCACATATTCTGAGATTTCATGAAATCTATCACCAAAGATTTAGGTATAACCTGAATTCTTCCCCTTCAGCTCAGTTTTTTATTATATTCAACCTCCTCCCCATTCTCAAGAAGCTTACATCTCATCTCCTCTCTGAAACCCATATACAACACTCCAGTGCGGTAATTTTGCTGTGAACTCCTAATGTTCTTCTTGTTTATATATACCAGGCAGCTAATGCCTGTTTTGTATGAGCTTTCTCTGTATGTATCATGATTTGCCAGCAACACTATCAACTCTTTGATGGCATAGACTCTGCCTCTACTCGTTAAGCTCTCAGATTCCCTTGTTTAATTGATGGCCCCCGATAGCAAATTCTTGAAATTGAAGTAATGTTCTCCTTAGCCTCTACCTTTTTGTGTGATCACATTAGCTGACCTTAATCAGGGCATTAAAAACACATAAATAAAGACTGATGCCTTCGAAGGGGATCTTTTTTGTCCTTGGAATCTTTTAATAAATCCCACTGTCAAAGTCATTAACCACAAGGGAAGTAGAAAAGGTGGTGTTGGTGTTTAGCACAATTAAAGAATCTATTAGTTAAATCCCTGGCAGGTCAAATAGGAAGGCAATATAGGTAAGTAAGTCTTATTACACTCTGAAAATAAGGATTAGATATTTATAAGTTTGCAGAGCTTGACTTTTCTTGCAAAGAGTATTCAAACTGTCTTTAAAGAATTCTTTCTGCTCCTATTTAAAAGGGCATCCATAAAGCCCCCTTCCACAGGTGGACAAATTGTTCATCTTTGGACTTACTGGTAAAAATGTTGGCCCTTCTGAGGTAGTAGCAGAGACAGGGTAGACAGACATGAATTCACTACTGTATCCTCACCATCTGACAATAGAAGTCTAACGATGTAAGAGTATGATAACATACAATCTTTCACCCCATTGGTCCTTGTTGTCAATAGCTCTGGATAGCTAGGAATGTATTTACTTTCTTCTTTTACCGCGGTTCATTATTTGTACCTTGCAAATCTGAACATTTGGCCAAAGTCTATGACCTTTTGAGGTACAAGGAAATGGATTTTTAGTTAAGAATATTTACAAAATGAAAATTGCAAAACCTTGTCACAGCTAAGTCTTGAAACACATCTGTGTTTGTTCATGGCTTGTAGCATTTGAGGCTCCCTATCATGTTAAATCCTTCCTTTTTATTTTAAAGTTTGCCTTCTCATACGCCTTTGTTCTCCTTTATATTTGAGATGATGGTTTAGGTTTTCAGGCAGCTCTGGGAAGGCAGGTGTTAAATTTTAAGCTAGTGCGGTAACCTCCATGGTGAAATATGCCACTATTTAACAGATGACTGCTGTGCTGTGGACAGCAGTGCCCCAGGAGAGAGGAGGTGTTTGTTCCAGAATCTAATCAAGCTATGGCCTGTCTGCATCCTAACTTATGCAGTGTAATCACTTGTATCATTCACGGCATGTCTTCCATTAATCAGAGCTAGTGCAGGTACCAAGGGAACAGGGGTTCCATTATCATGACATATGGTGGCCTTCCCAAAGTTTTGGATGCTTTGGAAGAGGGTTGCACGGTTTGTACCAATCATACAAGAGCTGCTTAATGACTTAGATATTAGTAAACTTTTTCCCAGGCAGTTAATATCTTTCCCATTTCCTCTTAGTAATTGTAGTTAAGTTCTTGATGTCCCCCGTTACATTTTTATATCCATCACCTTCAGGTCCAAACTGTTTGATTTGCTGCTTCATCTTGGACTCCTGTATATATTAGCTTATTCTAGAGAACAAGTATATAAAAAAGAAAGTATCTTTTCTTAATTGCAAAAGTGATGAATGAAGTAGGCCATCAGGACTGTTTTTCATATTTTCATAAATGCTGAAAATACATTTAGATTTGTTTTCAGAACAAAATGAGAAAGTTTTTTGGGAAAAAAAATGTTACAAGTTTGGTCACTTGGGAAATTTCTTCATAAAACTCATCTTGATAGTAGAATTTGTCTTTACTAGTCTCATATAGCAATGTTGTTTCCTTTAAAATTGAAATTTGTAATAAATTTAAATATTCCAGCTTTGTATACAGCCCCCTCTACTTCCCAGACATTCATATATATGTTAAAATATATCTGAAATAATGCTAAAGCATTAAATTTTTTACCTTATTGAATTAGCTAATATAAAAGATGTTTTATCTGTTTCACACAATTTTAAATTTTAAAAATATAAAGATCTTATATTATTTAAAATTTATTAACAACTTGTACATTTCCTTCTGACAAGTCGCCATATATTCTTAAAGATACATTCCCTATAACCATTTTTTAAAGTAAATAATATATGCTTCTGTCTATCTTGGATATCACCCATCTATCCTGGAAGAAAATCACTGGGTTTCAGAACTGAATATTGTACTCACATTTGAATAAGACAAGGATAGGGCTCTAAGAAAAAAGCAAGAGAGAGTTGTGTGCATTACAAAGATGAGGGAAAACTTCTCTCACCTGTGTCCCCACCTCCCAGATCAAGCATAAGCAGAAATAGCCACAGGTGGCTGGAGAAGGAAGATCAGAAGGCATCCAGGAGCACATGGCAAGGCTGTAACTATTCCATACTGCCAGGTGAGGGAAATGGTTAAAATGCCGGAAAGCAAATCAGAAATACAGTGAAGTCCCAAAATAACGTGACAACAACAATATGACTTTGGCTATTGTAGGTGTCGAAAATATCTTCACCTCACTCATCTTAGGTTCATGGCTGAGGCCCCTACAATAAAATACAAATTAATAAGATAAATACGTATGAATTTATTTAATATGCATTTTACATAATGCAGAAGCCTTCATAAGGAAATGAAGACCTGAAGAAATGTTGTATTCTTCTGCTAGGTTTGACGAAGAGTGGACACTCATGGTGATGTATGATTGGAGGAAAAAAGGTTTTAATCTAATAAAAATAAACTGGGAGAAACTTAGAAAGGCCTATTTGTTCACATTACTTTCTGTGTCCTTGTGTCTTCTGAGATAAGAATGTTCCTTTTTTCTGAGTACAGCAAGTGCACCTCTCACACGAGGGTCTATGACTTCACAAAGGGGGAGAAAAGGTGAGAGTGACCCCTTATTTGTCCATTCTTATGCTGCTAATAAAAACATATCTGATGCTGGGTCATTTATAAAGGAAAGAGATTTAACTGACTCACAGTTTAGCATGGTGGGGAGACCTCAAGAAACTTACAGTTGTGGTGGAAAGGGAAGCAAACACCTCCTTCTTCACATGGTAGCAGCCAGGAGAAGTGCCAAGCAAAAGGGGGAAAAGCCCCTTCTAAAGCCGTCAGATCTCGTGAGAACTGACTCACTATCAGAGAGCAGCCCCCATGATTAAATTACCTCCTGCCAGGTCCCTCCCATGACACATGGGGGTTATGGGAACTACGATTCAAGATGAAATTTGGGTGGAGACACAGCCAAACTGCATCACCCCCACTTCTGCTGTTTCCTCAAATGCCAACATGCCATATTTTGGGGTAGTGTGTCCTGAACCCCATCACTATCATGTGATTGTCCACTGGGTTATATTTTCTATCCATCTCTCCCAACCTGGGATAGCTAAAGTTCATTGAGATAGTTTTTTGCTTCTACTATGTGTCAGGGACTGGTCTAGCCACTTGACACATATCAGCAAATGAAACAGAGTTATCACTATCCTTGTGGAGTTTATAGAAAATAAATAGTAAACATAACAAATTATACAGTATGTTAAAATTGATAAGTAGGATATATTTTTTAAAAACTGAAGATGAGAAGGATGAAAAGGGCCAAATAATTGGGGCCAAGGGCCAAGGTGGGGATGTCAGTGCACAGTGTTTAATGGGGTGGTTGGTTAGGACAGGCCTCATTAGGAAGGTAGTAGTTTAGATAAACACTTGAAAGATGTTAGGGAATTTGACAGGCAGATACCATAGGGAAGAGCATTCCAGGAAGCTGGAACAGTAACAACAAAGACTCAGCAAGGAGGCCAGTGTGGCTGGACACTGGGGGCCAGAGGGAGAGAGGACAGGATGAGGTCAGAGGCACAAGACCAGATCCGATCACGTAAGTCCATGCGATGACCTTGACTTTTACTGAAAGAAACAAAGCAGTTTTAGCATTTTCAGCAGAGGAGATAAACACTCTGATTTATGTTTTCAAAAGGATCCTCCTGGCAGTTGAATGAGAATAGACATAGATAGATTTTTGACATCATTGCCACTTGTCTGGAGTTCTCATTAAGGCACAAGACCTGGAATTGTCCCCATAAATATTTAAATCAGAGTGACAAAACATTACCTGGTAGTGTCAAATCACAACCTGCACAGAAATTAACTGCATCACACTGCTAAACCTGGGGGTTTCCCTGCTGGATACATCAGTGGACTTACCCCGGTAATTTTCTTAATCTTACATTAACACCCCGCATTACATGCAGTTGAATTCCTTAGATGCCACTTACTAGTTTATGACAGTTTTATTGAATGCATCAAAACCCTTAAAGATGTCCTTATTATTTGACATAACAATTATACTCTTAGAAATTTCCTTAAAGAAAATTATCTAAAATTCAGAAAAAAATACCAAAAGATATTTAACAAAGTATAATAGTATATAATAGTGTGTGTATACATATGTATATAAAAAATAGTGATAAATTAGAAATGGTTTAAATATATAGCAATAAAGAAATGATTAAACTATTATAGCATATTTATAAGGTAAAACACTATACACCATTGAAAACAATGTTAAGATTGGAAAATTTTCATGAAATAATGCAAATAAAAGTAGGAAACAAAAAAATACAGAAAAAATCTAAAAGGAAATGCACAGATGTTAGCTGAGTCTATTCGACTGTGTAAAAGATTTTTTAAAATATTTTTCTGTATTTACCCTTCTATCCCCCATTTTCAAATTATTTTATAAAGCTTTTTCCAGAAGATACCATAATGAAAAAGCTTAGAGATGATCCCAATGTCAAGTTTGGTGTACATGATAGAGGCCCTTTGCGCTTGTGCAGGGGGGTGGTGGTGTATCTGTAGGTGATTTAGGGTGATGTTTGGAATCTGGAGATCTCAGTCTACATGAATACACTGCTCATCTGGCACTTAGGTAGGTTATACTTTCCCAGGTAGTTCAGATTGAAAGAAATGATCATATCCTTTAAAAATAATATCAGCCAGGTGCAGTAGCTCACATCTGTAATCCCAGCACTTAGGAAGGCAGAGGTGAGAAGATCATTTGAACCCAGGAGTTCATGACCAGCTTGGGTGACATAGCAAGACCCCATTCTTCACACAGAAAAAAGTAAAATAAATGAAAATAAAAGCAATATCAAAGAAATGAAAATACAATATTTTAAAACAAAATCTTGACGCGAATGCACAGATAACTGAGAAATACACATCTTTCTCCCTGAGAGTCTAGCTTCTATGCTAGTGGTTCTCAAACAGAGCCTAAAACTTGTTAGTAATGAAAATAATTTTAGGACCCTATCCCAAACCTACTGAAACAGAAACTCTGATGTCAGGGTCCAGCAGTCTGTCGATGGGGCTCAGAACATGCTACCCCAAAATACAGCACCCTTAGCATTTGAGAAAATAGCAGAGGTAGGAGGATCACTCTTTTTCCTTTCCCCTGTAAAATTATAAGACCTTCATTTGAGAGGTTTCCTCCTATACCCAGAAGAAACATCATCGTCTCTGAGGACACAGGGACACAGAAGAATTGAGCAAACAAACCTTGCTAAGTTTCCGAGTTTATCACCTCCTTTGTGCAATTGTACTTCTCCAGCACTGTCCACTCTTCAAACCTAAGCATAAAAGTACACAAGCTTATCTGTTTCTTTGGGTCTTCATTTTCTCATGCAGTCTCCTATGTCATGTAAAACATATATTAAATAAACCTGCATTTATTCAACGTCTTCTTCATATGGAGCCTCTGCCATGAACCGAGCAATGGATGAGGAAAAGACATCTTTTCCTCCCCTACACCGTGTTTTAACAAGCCCTCCAGGTGATTGTCAGGCATGGCTCTAAGTTTGACAAGCACAGCTTGGTGTTGAGTGTTCAGAAGTGACAGACTTTTTAGACTCTAGGCTCAGCGGGCAGCCCTGGCTGCAGAGGGTCCTCCATGAAAACGAATGGAAAATGTGGAAGGGCTTTTCCCCATCAGAAGGAGAATTGAGTCCCAGTCAAGGTGTAGATTAGTGGTTGGGCATGTAGAGCAGGGCTGATGGAAGATTATAAGCAGATCATTTCCAAGGCAACAAAATGCAGGACTGCTTCCTATTTCAAGTTACATTTCTAGTAACCCAAACTGATGTAACATGATCACAGCAAGAAAAAAATAAAAGTACCAAAGTTAATTCGGGAACTTGCCACATGGTGAGGGGTGGGGTAGTCAATATCACAGGTAGAATGGAAGACTTCCTTTGCACTTCTGACTAATGGATTAAAGTGACAAAATTCAAACTGGGCTGTTAAATCATCCTCTATGACATTGTTGAGTCACTAGGTTTTATAAGCTCAGAAGGCATCTCAAGTTTAGAGTCCAAGAGTAAAATTGCTCTTCTCAGCAAAGTTCTTTCTGCCCTGAAGTAATTTCTCAGATGGGTCAATGTGTCTTCTGCCCCTGGCTATCTCTTACCTGTGGTTGGCATAAAAGCCTCCATATGCACTGCTGTCATTATTTTTTTGTTTGAATGCAGGCAAAAATACTTCAGCTTTGATGCCTTATGAAAAGAGAAAATTGTGACATCTCCTTAATATGAAAAACCAGACAAGGTTTTAAATATTTAATTATCTAAGCCAGATGCAGTAACACATGAGAAAGTGTTCTTAAGTTTGGGGCAGGGGATGCATTTAATTTACTCTTCAACAACTTTCCAAGTGTATTTTCATTATTTTATAGAAGTTTATGTGAATAACTGATAAAATCTACTTGTTAAAAAATTAAGTGGATTTGTAATATAAAGAATCCTTTCTACACATAGTAATATTTGTTCATTACAGATTTTATCTTTAATTTTTAAACTTCTGTTATTTTGAACCTAGTGAGGTCTACTTGGTTGAATTATTAATGAACCACATGCCAACCAAAGTTGATGTGATTCTTTCATAAATCAGAGTACAGTACTCACACATTTATAATGCATGTCAGTTTTTTTCTATAAGATACTATGTGTGAAAATGTATTAATTTAAAAGAAATCACTAACTTCAAAGAGATGACTTGGAAATTTTGTCTTAAAAATTAAAAAAGAAAAGAACTGAGCTTCAGACAATTCAAGCCCAGTCCTCAAAACGTAAGCTCTAAACCATGTAAAACTTTATTTGGTCAGTTGTTCAAAATAGTATCAAACAGGACCATCTTCCCAACCAGACTTTCTCCTCTTCTCTTGCAAAACTTATCTTCTCATGCATTTTCAAGAACTTGCCTTCTGAATATCGTTTCCCGAACTTTCTGAGAGTATCAGATTGCAAATACATATCCATACGTGTATGCATATGTGCAAACACACACACACACATATACACACATAAAACTTCTCTAGGGTAATTTTCAGATGGCAAAACAAAGCAACTCTTCCTCTGCTCTTGATTCTATACGTAATTTTTTTAAAGTGTGTTATTGCTGCAATAGTAATTAAAAAGAAAATAGTATTTCTCGACCTGAAAGGGCATCTCCCCAGCTCATAGAGGAGTCTTACTTCACTATGATAAAAACAAAATTGAGGTCATAGTTAATAGGTAAAAGCAAAGATCTTAATCAGGATAAGTTCAAAATACTAAAGAAATAGGTATTGTGCCGGATATTGGAAAAGTTTGAACTGATTGAGTGGACTCTCCAGTGCTGTTGACATGGGCATACCACTTTTGTCTAGGTTAAGAGAATATGTAAATATTCTTTCAATCCAAAATGCACAAAAATGCATTTGCTGGTAAAGTAATGCATTATTTAACATAGCTGAATAAATCCATTTAAATCGTTTGAGAAGTGCACATGATAAAATACTGCTTCAGCCTAATCAATCTAAGGCTTCTGTTTACTCTGAATCTATAATTCTATATGCTTAAAAGGAAGATTTTTATGCTCTAAAAATTAGGCATGAGTAAAATTTTTCCTAGAGTATGAAATAGGGATTTAAATTTGGACCTCACAGGCCAGCATTACAATTAAAACATATGTGATGAATTAATGTGATTAATTTATAATTGTCTTAGATAAAAATGAGCTTTAATATGGGATTCCTATTACAAGTTTACAGTATTCGCATTGTACTAAGGAAAGAGGCCTTTCATGAGAGGATATATGACTTGGATATTGTTATTATTTATTTTGGTCTTATTATGTCAGCTTTTCAGCTATCCTTTGTAGTTGCTTTGATATGTGTTTCTTCTATCAGTTTGTGTAAAGAAGCCATCCCTCTATGACCTTTGTATGAATCATGAGTGCCCTTTTCTCTTGGGTATATAAGCTGAGACCACAGCTTTCTTTGCACAGCAGCTCAGATCACTTGTCCGTGAAGTTAGAATGGAGGAGAAATTACTGTCAGGAAACTCAGAAGTCTGCCTTTAGCAAGGTGGAAGAGGAAGCTCAGCTTCTTCTTGATGCCATTTCTCTTAGTCTGAAATCTGTAATGTGTGGTTTGAGGTAGTAAAACCCAATGGGTAGATACTCTTTAGGCTTGAGTAATATAGAAGAACTCTTGACTAGCTGGAAGAAATTAGAGTCCTTTCAAGTAGGAACACAAAGCTATTTACCTAGAGCAATGGATTTCCTAGAGTGTAGTCCTCAGATTGACATCTTCTACATCAAATCTTCTTAGAGGTACAAAATTTCCAGCCCCACTCCAAGCCCAGTGTGTGAGAAACTCCAGGTATGGGACCCAGCAATTTCTTTTGGCAAACTCTCCAGGTGATTCTGATACATTTTTATATTTGAAAATCAAATTCTTTAGAGGGTCACTAGCCTCTTTGCTGCTGTCTCTTTCAGCAAAAGAGCATTCAGCCTTTTAAGCTCACTTTCGTCTCCTTTTTCCTCCAAAGGGAATTGTTTCCTTGACAGATAATTAGTTTAGATTTTTGAAATGCAGAATTGAGAGAAAGGGGAGGAGAACTGGATCAGAACTGAGAGAGACATTTTCTCAAGAGTTTGGAGGAGATTAGTGATGGAAGACGAGCTTCAGGTAGGGGGAAAATAGACATGTAGCCGTAGAGTCTGAAGTCATCTGGGGTTTTAATCTTAGCTCTGCCACTGAGAAGATGCAGGGCTTTGGTCCACTTATGGGGCTTCTCTAGGACTCAGTTTCCTCATCTGTACAATGGAGATAAAACAACAGTAATTTCCTCAAAGGTATATTAGAGGGTTCAATTAGTTAATTTATTATATAGAGTTTGGCACGATGTTCAATATCCATTAGGTATCATTGCAGGATGAAGTATATCTATTCATGGTGTTGAGAAAAAAAGGAGCAACAAATCTCAGTGATTGAAAGTTACTTTTTGATTGCTGGACTGGTTGCTTTGCTTAAAAACAATGCTGTTTGAGACCAGACCACAAGGATCACAGCTTCAAGAAAACTTCATAAGGAATATATTTTTCCAAGTCGAGCAATGTTAAAAGACATTCGCAATCCAAGACAAATAAAATGCTCTGTTGTTCCAAAGCTATTGTAGGTCCTCAGTTATTCTCTCTGCTCCAACTCTTTGAAAAGCTCTTCCTAAAACAGAGGGATGCAAGTTCTTTTTCACCTGTTACCTCATTAACAAATTGATGTTTCTTTGCCTCCTGGTTTATGGTCTTTTATTTTTAAAGCTCACTTCTTAAAGATGTCAACTAGCTTTCTTGTGTACAGGTCTTAAAACATGATTCCTTCAGCACTTGATTGAATAGCCAGTGAAAATTTCTGTAATAACTTTCTAAGTTCTTTTTTTCCTCTGTTATAGAGTTCCTTTGGCCAATAAGAAGGGCATTTTGACTCACCAACAGATTTTTGCTTTTGACCTCTTCTTTCTATTAATGGCAAAATAGTACAGGATTACATCGTGTAGTGGAAACAGCAAGATATTTGGAGCCAGACAACGTGGTTCTGACTCAACCCCTAATTAGCTTTTTGACTCAGGAAAGTCATTTATCCTCTTGCATCAATTTTCTCACTTAGTTCAGCTTTCAGCTGGGACAATAGCACCTCACAGGGGTGATGAGACAGTCAAAGGGGGAAAAGTGATTTGTTTAAAAAAAATGCAAAGTGCCATTCAAATGTTAGTTATTGAAAGTTAATGATAATTAACATTCACTGAGTGCCCGTGCGGAGCTGGGCGCTATGGAAAGTCTTCTTATATAGACACATCTATATTTATCTACAAATAGATGTAAGATTATTACAATGTATATTATGTTCAATTTGTTAAACTTATGCAGCTAGTAAATGAAACTTAGAAAATGTGATTTTCTTAACCCATGTCTAAACATTTAAACCCCAGTTAGAAACATGATCAGCTTTGGACTGAAAATAAGAGAAAACTCTGACATGATCTGATGAAAACAATAAGGATACTTGTTATCGCTCAGAGTGTGAAGTTCAGAGACAGTGGACGCCAGTGTCTTTAACCATATTCATATAGTTGCCACCTTTTATGACAAGCATCACAGAAAGTTATCTGTGTCAGAAATTTCTAAAGCTGGGAAAGGCGTCAGCAGTCACAGAGTCTAGACTGTTTTCTTACAGCAGGGAAAATCAGGATTGGAATTTCAAGGAGCTAACTCATGGCAGCACCAGGGGATGATTTCTTCATCCAGTCCCCAACCAGAAAACAACCCTAGGCCATGGCAGTGACAGGACTAGACAACCACAGTCCATTAAGGTGCCATTTAGGAGTTTGCTTAGTGACTTGCTCTTTATAATTTTTAGATAAATCTAGATTTTGCTTCATTATTCTCTCAACAGAGAAGTTGAGTGCTTCAAACACTTTTGTTATTTCTCAATTCAAAGAGCAACATGAGAAAGACATGCTATTACTAGGTCATTCCAAGTTATTTTTTTAAACCGTCTGTTATATATAATCAGATCTGTATCTTCACTGCAGAAAGAGTCTTATTTGTCTTCTGTCTGCTAAAATACCAATAGGTTCTCTATTCTGCTAACATGATTTTTCTTTTATCGCTGTTCCTTTGAGCCAGGGCACATTTTATTGTTTTAATTCTGTGATTTTAAGTCTGAATACCAAAATAGTAGTCCTACTAGGCATGTAAATATTATAATAAATACAGTAGTAATGCAAAGACAGCCTACAAAATAGTTTGCTATAAAGAGATTTCTGCCTGAGGTAATGATTAGTTTCAGAAAGCGTGCATCATTTTCTTCAAATTTGTAAATTACTTCCCTCTCAAAATTTTCTTATGTAGAAACACACACACACACACACATTTAGCAGGTTGAAATGAGGTTCTTGAGTCAGTCATCAGCACAAAGGTTGTTGATGCCAAGTCCAAACACTCAGTACAATTATGAGTGCAGTTGGTGAGGTCTTCAATGCCCTTCCCTTCTCCTCACGATTCTTCATACCCAATGGGTCTATTTGCATTTCCTAGAACATGCCTTACGCTTTCCAGCCTCCAGACCTTTTCTCCCAGTTTGTCGTTCACTTAGGACTTCTTCTAGTATCTCCAACTAACTGAATCCCACCCTTTCACCACAGAGTTGAAATATACATTTTCTTTACATCTTGGACAAGCCCAGGCCAGCCAAAAGCCCAAGGCCAGTTATCTTTTGCATTTCTTGAGCACTGGGTTGAGTATCCCCGTTTGTAAAATTAAACGTTCATCTCAAACACAGTTTGAGAAGAAGGCATTCCTGTTTTGCAAGTCTTTGTAATTTCCCCCACAAGTAGCACTGTGCTTTCAGATGAAGCTCAGTAGGTGGAGGCTTAATAAACTGTTTTTTGGATTGATGATGTGATTAGAAGTAAGAAGACAATTTTGGCTTCCCTAAGAAAATTACAAACTAGAATTAATTGTATGTTTTAACCAAAAAAAAAAAAAATAAGGTGTGGAATTGATCTTTTGTTTGCCATAAACATGCTTTCCTTTTAAAACCTTTCACAGAGACTGAGTTACTTTGTGCTATCTGGCTCATCTTTTGTCTCCACCCTCTCATCTCTCTTTCTGGATCACCCTCATGAGGGGCCAAGCTTTGTTTTTAGGTTGTTCTCTTCCTCTTCAATGCGTTTATATATTTGTTTTCTCAGATGTTTTGGGAATAATTCAGTTACATTTCAGAAGTCTTGCTTCTTCAGAATTAAACCTTTAACCCTGTGCCTTTTGATTGGCTCTCATGAGTGCCTGCGTGGCCTGTGGGGACAGTAGTCAGCTTGGCACCTTACTTCCAGTGTGACCCTCTCTTGCCCTTGAACATTCAGTTTTTCCTTTTTACCTTAACACTGTTGCTTTTTTTTTTTTTAAAGTTGATTTTCAACAGGTCTTTTGACTTTGATGATTTCCCGTGATATTGTGTGTATGAGGGGGGAGGGTGTATGTGGACTTGCTCTTTACTGGGTTTGTGATTAGCTTGAGAGAGCTTAAGGAACTAAACACAACTATTTCCTTGAGTATGAGAATTATGATTGAATATAGCTTTATTTTTCTCCACTCTTGTCTTCAACAGTCTTTTCACTTTTTCCATCTTTCTGAAACATCTATAATAGTTTTGATCCTGAACTTTATTCTTTCAACCATTCCTATCAATATTGCACTGTTTTGAACTTAGGGGGTCATAAAGTCATTAAATAATATGGAAGATTTGTCGATGGCTTTGAAGAGCTTTACAAAATATACTGAGTATTCTCAAAAATAAAATCAGATCAAGTCAGAATTTTAAGAATTTGTTGGGCAAATAAAAGAACAGTTTGTGTTTTGTTTTGTTTGGTTGGTTGGTTTTGATTTTTTTCCTGGAGAAAGGTTAGTGGCTTCCAGAGAATCTAGGGCAAAAGACTAGGGCCTGATCTAGCAAAGACTTCTTGACATTTACTTGAGAGGGGCATGTAAACGTTAATCAAACCAGTTTTTACACATTTTTAGGGCTACTTCCTTTTTCATTTCTAGGACTTATTTTTAGGGCTACCTATTTTTTTTTAAAACATCTGCATAAAGGTTTTATTTATGTTTTGATTGACTAATGAAAATTACATATGTTTATTGTTTACAACATGATGTTTTGAAATATCTTTACATAGGCTGGGTGTGGTGGCTCACGCCTATAATCCCAGCACATTGGGAGCCCGAGGTGGGTGGATCACCTGAGGTCAGGAGTTTGAGACCAGCCTGGCCAACATGGCAAAACCCCATCTCTACTAAAAGTACAAAAATTAGCCAGACGTGCTGGTGGGCACCTATAATCCCAGCTACTCAGGAGGCTGAGGCAAAAGAATCCCTTGAACCTGGGAGGCGGAGGTTGCAGTGAGCTGAGATCGGGCTATTGCACTCCAGCCTGGGTGACAAGAGCGGGACTCTAACTAAAAAAAAAAAAAAAAAAGATATTTGCATTGTGATGGAATGGCTTAATCAAGCTAGGGAACAGATACATTACCACACATACTTATTTATTATGGTGAGAATATTTAAAATTTACTCTCAGTTTTCAAGAATGCAACACGTTGTTAGTAGCTATAGTCATCATGTTGTAATGTACAATAGGTCAAAAAAGAGAGAAAACAGTTCACAAATTGGGAGACTTTGGCATGGAAACATGACATGAGTCTCAGTTTTACAGCAGGTATAGTACAGCTTGTAGAACATACAGAAGGAAGAATTTTGACCTTTTTTATGATTGGTTATTTTTTTTAAGACCAATAGGTCTGTTTAAGTTCATTTCTCTGTAGTTATATTGGTTTAATTACACTGAATCACGCTGATAAGGATAAAAAGCTTATGTTTGTGTTTTGTTTACATTTCACATTAGCTTTTCAGGGAAATCAGGATGATTTAAGTTTTGGTTATTTGGCTATAGGCAGTTGGCCTTGGAGTAGGTAAATAGCGGCCTTCATTTTTATTAATTTTTTTTTTAACAGTACCCTCTCTTGATCAGATGAGCTAAACTCTTCATCCAGGCAACACTTATTTCTCCCTATCTGCCTCTCTCCTCTCTTCTCTCTACACATAGACCCAAAACCCAATTAAACTTTAATATTACAGTATAATTTTGATTCTACCTGTCATGATTTATGAGACATTGCTTAAATATACTGTCTTATTTTTTATTCATTCAAATCTCCTTATCCAGCTTTTCACCTATGTTTTTCCTCATATGCTGATGAGTTTCTTTCCTGGAGAATCTAGCCAATTCTTTTGAGGTTTGCTGCTAGCTCCCTCCCCAAGGCCTCCACTTCAAAGTGGTCTGCTGCTATAGCTGAACCATCAGCAATCTTTTCCAAACAACCTGGAATTTTTTTTTTTTCTCCTTAGGTCTGGGTATCGATCAGACCTAGAAGAGCTGATGGAAACTGGTGACCTAAAACAGGGTCCTAAGAAGCATCACTGACATTTATCTGGGCCTTAGTGTGTGACAGGAGTTTTTCTAAGGACTTTCCTTATGTGATTTCATTTAATCATCTGAATAACTCCATGAGGTATTATTTTTATTATTATTATCCTCATTTTGGAGACGAAGAAACAGGCCTGAGGAGTAAGTGATTTGCCTGGAGTCTTTTAGTACAAGATGGGGCTTGGATCATGAACACAGAGGATCAGCCTCCAGAATTTTAGTTCTTAAGCACTCTGCCAAATGGTGCATTCATTATACAAGTATGCACACACCCTTATTTTCAAACCTTGACTGGAAACACAAGCATTATGGTTCATTTTAAGATATAATGTTAATTTTTCAGTTTATAAGCAAAATGTTCACAATTTAGATGATATACTTAGGAATGGTACACTCTGTATATTTGGGACATTTCATCTGGCAGCCACTGAAGCTTGTTAATATCAACAGCTGGCTTCATTGGCGCCTTCAAATAAACCCATTTAATCTATTATAGCTGGGCTCTAGCAAATATGCCATAAGTAGAAATAAATTTTGAGTTAAAGAATATTCACTGTGATTAGAAGCCCAAAAGAAGTATTTTAAATGTGTGTCTATGTGTGTGTATGCATAAATAGGTAGATAGATGGGTACATGATAGGTACCTTTGAAAATCTATTTCAGTTACAAAAGCATTTAGTATATGGCGTTAGTAGAATTTTGTCTATCATAGGTTAGGTGTATTCTGATGTTCAGTTTATGTTTTTAAAATAATTTGGTAGAAGTAAAAGGATTGGCAGGTGGGTTGCAGCTTTGGCAGTTTTCACTCTAAGAAATCAATCAACAAAACGCCAAACAGCAAAATGTATTACTCATTGACTGGTAAGTCATAAACCCCAGAGGCTGTTGATCAGCCTGGATGCTGGCTACTTGCCTGCTGTAGGGCAGATGGAAGAACTGGCTGCTGTATGGTTTCTAGCACTTGAAGCGCAGCATGATTGGGGATCCTAAGCACTGCTGGAAAAATATTTCTCTAGTAACTTATCTTGTACTTATCAGTGAATTTGCGTAATCCAGGAGAGATCTGTTTTGTTGAGATGGCCTCTGAACAAGTCAAACTCATGTTTCTAGGCCAATTTCTAATACTACATTTGTTATTGGATATTATTTGAACCAGTTTCTGTTTATGTAACACTTAGAAAATTTAATTGGAAATATTCATTTTCTGATCCAAAGATTATTTATTGTACTTTTGCTGGCAAGGCTGAAGGTAAAAATACGGCTACGTATCGTTTGGCCTAATTTTATGATTCAAAACCGAAAAAAGAATATGTCCTGCAGTATCTTTTCCATTGCAATGTAGTTTTAATAATGCTGTGGTGAGTGGATTATTGACCAGCATCTCCTAGTCTTGTAGCCACAGAGAGAAATAAGTCATGTAGGAAAGCTAACCTGGCCTCACCGGCTCCCATTATCTTGAAAAAAAAAAAAAAAAAAAAAAGGTAGGACTGAGGGTTAGGTTTTATTTCTTTTATTTTTTCACCAGGCCTCAATATGAGCTTTTCCATCCTTTGTCAACTTTTCTTTCTTTTTCTTGTTTTTTAAGATGGAGTCTTGCTCTGTCGCTCAGGCTGGAGTGCAGTGGTACGATCTCAGTTCACTGCAATCTCTGCCTTCCGGGTTCAAGCAGTTTTCTGCCTCAGCCTCTCAAGTAGCTGGGACTACAGGCACCCGCCACCATGGCTGGGTAATTTTTGTATTTTTAATAGAGATGGGGTTTTTCCATCTTGGCCAGGCTGGTCTTGAGCTCCTGACCTTGTGATCCACCCGCCTTGGCCTCCCAAAGTGTTGGGATTACAGGCGTGAGCCACCAAGCCATCAGCTTTTGTTTTTAACTCTCCTTTGAATAGACTTGACCCACATTGTTGTATTGAATTTTGATGAGACTGTAACAGTACTCAGCTTGGGCTTCCTGGATTGGGAGCCCTGGAAGAGATAAAGTAGTAACAGATAGCTACGTGGTGAACAGGAGATACTGAAATTGAATCAAATATTCTAGAGCTCTTTCCTCCAGACTAACTTATCCCCAACTTACTGTGGAGTACATGTAGACTTTGGCTTTTCACACTCTTCTGATGCAGTGTCTTTCTTCTCTGATTGCGCCATGTAAAAGCTACAAATTGTGGATGTCTGCCCTCCACCCCGAGTACATATACATTTTTTTTCCCCTCCATGCTTACTATTCTCCTTCTGGTCACATGGTCTTTCTTTAAAATACAGTTATTTATTTATATATGGTCATTTTTTTATAAAGATGGGGTCTCATTATGTTGTCCAGGCTTGTCTCAAACTCCTGGATTCAAGCAATCCCCCTGCCTTGGCCACCCAAAAAACATAAGATTCTGTGGATTAGAGAGTTGGGAATGAAATGAATTCTTGAATTTTAAGTTTATAGTGTTTGGGCTTCTCCTATAGATGGCTAATTTCATATATTATGGGAAGAGGGGTTACTTGTTTTATTCTGTAACAATGCATAGATGGACCCATTTCACGAAGCATGTCCTGCAAAAACCCTCACATCAACACTCATTCATATTTTCTTTGGTTCATAAAATGGTTGGAAAATATTGACAAGTAGTTTGCACATTTTGATTATGTGATTTGCTCTTTGGTAACTTTTAGTTTTTTATTATTGTTCCCAAAATAATTAAACACATTCCTGTTCATGCAAACACCATTATCAATTCATGTTAGATTAAATAATTTTAAAATTAATTATTAACACAATGATATTATAATATCTTATAAATTGCTTACGTATAGTGTTGTTTTGATAAGTCAAAGACTATCCCATGAAAACGTGTACTTAAGTGCAACCCAGAGAAGAATATAAGAAATCTCCAGAGAATTCTATACACTTGGGCTTAACTATGGTCAAAGTATTGCCCTGAGGTGACTTTTAAAGAACATCTCTGATTTAAATAATGGTTTTGACATATGCTAAGGAAAATGTTGACAACAAATCTAGAGATGAATTGAGGACTTTATTCACTTTACAGAAGTATTTCTTCAACATACAAAAGCATACACCTCTAAAAGTCTGCACTTCAGGTTTCCTTAGTATTCATTAGTAGATACTTGCTGAGAAAAAAAAAAAGAAAGAAGTAAAAGTAGATACATTTAAAATTAAGGCCTTAAGGCTATGCATGGTGGCTCACGTCTGTAATCCCAGCTATTCAGGAAGCTGAGGAGAGAGAATGGCTTGAGTTCAAGACAAGCCTGGACAAGGTAGCAACAACCTGTCTCTACAATTTTTATTTAAAAAATTAGCCAGGTGTGGTGGTGTGAACTTATAATCTTAGCTATTTGGGAAGCTGAGTCAAGAGGGTAATTTAAGCCTAGGAGTTTGAGGCTGCAGTGAGCTTTGATTGCACCACTGTACTTCAGTCTGAGCAACAAAGTGAGACCCTGCCTCTGGAAAAAAAACCAGTAATAACGAAAAGCTAAAATCAAGGCATCGAGAGTCATTGATAGTTTGATATGCCTTTAACCTAAAAGTAAAAATTCTATTACATTATAATATAAATCTATAGAAACATGTCATATAATTTTTAAAATGTTGGTGAACATATAGCCTTTTGAGACACGTTTTCTGGAGATTAATGCAAGTTGCACAGATATAACTACTGACAAATGACCTCCAGAAATTAGAGCAGACATTCTTAATTTAGGGCTTTATGGATTCCAGGAGTCTAAGCCAATGTCAGACTAGGATCCATCAATTCCTGGATTTAGGACTTAGGGACTGGGGGTGGCAGTAAGGATTCAATCTCTAGGGTCAGCATCCCTGTAGTAGGAAGTTGAGTGATGAAATGCTTGAGTGGACATCAGTGGATCTATAAAACTTTAAAATCATGGACAAAAATGTATGTGATGGGGACAAGCCAATAATATGGTTTAAATATTTCTAATCTTTTCTGCTTAGGGAATGTCTTGTATTGACTTCTATTAGGCGACAACCAAGGATACCTGATTGAATTGCAAATACCACAGGACTAAATCACTGTAATATAGTAAAAATGCAACTTAAAACATTAAATAGATTAAGGAGAAAGAAAAGAGTGAAGGTGAGGAGGGGAGTTTTTGGAGGGGTGGGACTTTATTGGTGGTTGGGAAATATACCTTATTATGGAAATATTCTCCATCATGCACACACCTTGGCTATCTGTATGAACAGCAGAGGACTCTTTGCTTTAATATTATCTTTTTGCTGTGCAATTTCTACCACATCACTTTACATCTTCCTCTTGTTGTTTCTTCATTTGTGTTCCTCATGTTTCGCTACTGACCTCCCTTGGAGGGCTGTTGTAAGGCGTAAATCATTCATGATCATAAAGTGCTTTGGAAGCAGAAAGTATTGCTTCAGTGATAACCCAGATGCACCTAGGAATTGCAGCATGAACAGTACAAAGCAAAAGACATGTTGTCAGAATTCCTTTTGGGGCTCTGGATCAGCCAGGCCTTCCGCTCACATCAGGGTGAATTAGGGTCACGAATCTGAAAGTATATCTGATACTGCTTGGCTTGTATGTGCTCTTGTTACAACATTATTTTGACATTTTTTGTGTTCATTTGTTGGAGGACTTTAAACTCTTTTCTAACCAAGGGCAACCAAAGTGCCTACTGCAAGCATTTTTCAAAGATGGTGTCACTCTGATTGAGGATAAAAAATTGATCTACTGAGTAAAAATGTTGGAATGGCATGTTTGTGTTACTTGTTTGGCCAGATATAAGTATTGCAGTGATTCAGAAGAAGTCTTCGTTAGAATGCACTATTTATCTAATACTTTGACAATCAGTGATATCTTCTCTCTCTGCTGTTTCTCTTTATGAAACCAAACACTGACCTGCCTTTAACCTCCAATATCACATGCAAGAAAACAGAGACCAATGGAAGTAAATAATCCATCTAGTTAGTGTTAGGGATAAGACTAGAAACTGGGTATTTCATCTCCCAGTTCAGTACTTCTATATATCTGAGTATTCTTTGGTCATTTCTAAGAAGATACCAAGTAGCTTTAATCAAACATTCATCCTTCCTAAAAGGACCTGAGATGATTATTCAAAGATCCCAGAATACCAGTTATTCATAAAGCTGCCTGTCCATGCATTTAGAGTGTGAGAGAGATCAGCTGTAACATCTGTCATGTTGCTATACTCCAAGATTGATTTCTGTGGTCTACTTGGTTTGATGGGAAGTCCCTTCTTCTCTTCCAGTCTACATATCTCCTTTAAATAAGACTTTTATAGATTGAGGTGAATACATGGTTAGCTACATTTTCCCCATATTCATTTATCTATGTATAGAAAAATGTGGGAAAGGAGCAGGCATCTAAACTCGTGAATTTTCAGTTGTAGAGGTATGCACAGTTCAAAAGAGATACTTCTAGACTAAATTGTTCAGATGATAGCAGAAATTCCGCATTTTACATTCCAAATGCAGATCCAGCCTCAGTGATGAATACCTAAATATAATTCCCAGGCCTTTTATTTATCTTTCTCCCCCAGGACCAGCCTCTTCCTCCTTCTTTGGAGGCTCCTCCCTCTAATCATTTTACTAGTTCATGCTCTGTTCTCTTTGATACTATCTAATCTATATACTCTGTTAGATTGGACCAGCCCAACTGAGAAAGCACAGTGGGACAGAGATGGTAGAAGACATGACTCATTTTTGTGTGGACAGTTCTGAGTGATTGGTAAAGCCGGAAAAAGCTCTTCTGTGCTATAGGCTTAGGGACAAACTAACATTATGATTCTTAAAAGATTTTAAATAGAGCAATCAGGGGTTTGACTGCTCAAATGTAGCTGCAACAGGGACCAATCTGACCTAAGCTCTGAGGCCCAGTTTGTTTAGTATAGCAATACTTTATTTTAATGTTCTCCCAGAGAACATCAGCCTTGAAAACCTGTTTGTGCTAACCAGACTCACAGAGGACTGATTTCTGAATGTGAGTGCCACTTTATTCAACTGTAATGCCACTAATCTAGTTTTGCACCCACTGTGGTCCTGCCTATTCATACTTTCTTGGTGTTAATGGATCCAAGATGTAGAATTACGACTAGAAAATAAGTAGTGATAGAAGAAGAATTGGAACTGTTAGTGAGCTATTTAATCTGGCCTGTAATGGAGCCTAGAAAATTATTCCTGTTCCTCTATGATCGCCCCCTTAGGTCTTAGTTGGTCATGCTGCTGTAACCAACTACCATGAACAGAGTGGCTTATGAATAACAGAAATGTATTTATCAAAGTTCCAGAGGCTGGAAGCCTGAGATTAGGGTGCTGGTATGGTTGAACTCTGGTGAGAGCTCTTTTCTGAGTTACAGACTGATCACTTCTTGTATCTTCACAAAGTAGAGAACAGAGGGATGGAGAGCTTTCTCTGGGGTCTCTTTACAAGAACACTAATTCATGAAAGCTCTATCCATATGACTTTGTCTAATCTTAGTTACCTTTCGAAGGCCGCACCTTCTAATGGCATCACCTTAGGGGAAGGGTTTCAACATGAATTTTCAGATAACATAGATATTTAGGCTGCTGCACCTTATAATTAACTGGACCATGTGTGTTCCTTCATTTAATATGTGTTCACTATGCTTCTGTTATGTGCCAGTCACTGTCCTAGGTTCTTGTATTTATCAGTGAACAAAACAGACAATGATTTCTGACTTTAATTGTCTGTATCCAGCAGCCCATGCTGTAAGAGTATTAGAATATTAGTTCCATTAGGGATAGGACCAGCAGAGTGGACATTGGGCATACTTCTGTTAGTTTCATGAATGAATCAAGGCTGGCTCCTATTGGCCAAATCTGTGCCCTTTGGCATTTCATTTCATAAATCAGTACTATCCAATAGAATATTCAGTGCTAATGGAAATGGCCTCTGTGGTGTCCAATATGGTAGCCACTGGAAATATGTGGCTTTGAGAACTTGAAATGTGGTTAATGCGACTGAGGAGTTACATTTTAAATTTTATTTAACTTTAATTAATTCAAATGCAAATTGAAATAGCTGCACAGGGCTATGACAATTGTACTGGAAGGTGCAGCCTGGCTGATCCACAGCCCCTAGTGTCTCTGTGAGATTAGAGACTGCTGCCTCTGAAAAGTTGCTGCACAGAAGACAGTACAATGGACATCCATTGTTTAGACATCCAGAAACCAGACTGTTCCTATGTCAAGTGAATAGTAGCACTCACTTATAATAAATAGGAAGTTGCATAGGCAGGTAGGGAGACCTAGATTCCTAGAGATGATGTCAACGGGTGGCCACTTACATAGATGTTTATTGCTTAGGAGATCTTCAAGGGCTCCTAACAGGGGATTTTGGCTGTTTGGGAGGTCTGACAAAATGCCATATATAATCAGAGGTCATGAGGCCTGGCCTAAGGCGGAAATCTTTTTTTTTTTTTTTTTTTTTTTTTAAATTTAACAGGCTGGAGTACTGGCACAATCATAGCTTACTCACTGCAACCTCAAACTCCTGGGCTCAAACAATTCTCTAGCCTTAGCCCCCAAAGTGCTGAAATTACAGGCATGAGCCAAAACATAGATGTCTTTAAACACTAGGTTGTGTTTCAGGAGCACAGTTCCTGTTCCTGGAAAGGCTGTTAAGAAGGAGGCAAGACCCCCATCTTTGAGAAATTGTGACAGTAGATTTTGAGCCCCACAAACCCATGTAGGCAACTTCCCAGCAACTAGAATTGGGGTACCAGGAAAGAGGAAGATTTCCGGATAAAGGAACTTATTCTCAAAAGTATGTAGTGAACAGCAGCAAAGTTCACGTGTTGTTGAGTGCTGTGAGCTGAACTAAGCTCTTTCCATTCTTCTTTCATGGAGCTGGCTGGCCTGGGACCTGGAAATCAGATTGTTGCATCCGTTGCCAGCGAAGGAATGTGTGTGAGTGGAGGAGGAGGGGGTACCAATGTATTCTCTTTGCCTTTTGAGAGATTTGATGTTTCTCCTCGAGAATATTTAGCAGAAGGACATCATTTCTTGAAAAGCACTGTAATATAAAGTGTATTATAAATCCTGTCAAGGTAGCTTACACCTTCAGAGGTTAATAGATTAATTCTCTCCATTTATGATGATTGTCCTAAGCTTTAGTTCCATGACACTAACCACACTGAAGTCCAGCAGAGATGGAATCCTGTGATATGCTGAGTCAGGAGACTCCAAAGGGAGTACATTTAGTCTGAAATCTCTGGGACTGAAAATTTAACATTCAAAGCCAAGTGGGCAAAGCTGGCTTGGGTAGCTGAGTGCATAGTCAGGTGCTAGAGAGAAAATTCAGTTTAGAAGAGCCCTGAGAAGTTTATTTCAACTCTTTGCTTTCTGCCTTGACAACTTTTTACTGGACCAGTTCTATGCTAGGTTACTATGTCCTGAGTCATTGTAAAGGTCTTTCAAGGCTACAGGTAATTTGGAACCTGCAGCTCTCTACGTACTTCAAATTATTTCTCAAAAATCTTCTGGCTTAAATGAGTTCTTGTTCTCAATCTACCATTTATATAGCCTTATCGTCCAAGATATTTAATGACCCTTGAATTGAGTACCTTCACATATCAAAGGATTCAATTGGAGTGCATGAGTTCCAAGGTATTTTTTTCTGATGAAAAATATCTATCTTGGTTTTTACTTATTAGGAATGGAAATATAAGCACTTTGTACTCATTTTATAGGCCATTGAATAATCACCAGTTTGGTACAGGTGTGAGGGTGAGTGTCAGAACCCCAGAGAAGTGGTTATGTTTTGAGGAGCCATATTCAGGATCATATAAATTTATATTGGGAAAATGTAAATGAAACCACCTGTACTGAATGCTTGACTACACTTTTCCAAAGCACGCATCATCATTTCCTATTAAGTCATGACCACTCCACTTAAAATTGTAACCCATTTCTTCATGTAATAGCATTCCTTGCCTCTCTTCTCTGTTTTATCCCAGTCTTAATCACTTATAATATAAAATTTACTTCTTTTTTAAAAATTGTCTTATCACTCTTTATTAAAATGCAATCTCCATGCAGAAAGAGATTTTTGTTTATTTTCCACTAGTATACCTTTTAACTTAGACTGCTTCTGACACATAATGGGCACACAATAAGTGTTGAATGAAAGAATGAATAAGTGAGTTAATGAATTTTTTGGCTGATAGGAATATACAACATATAGATTCCAAGACATGAACCTTGTAGATGGCACTCTGTATGAGAATTTCTCTGGATTTTCCTTGGAAGTATGTCAAAGACTACAAAGTGCTCACCAACCCCATTTTCTCTTCCTCCATGGCATCCAACCACACAATCTTTCCATCTACCTCTACATTTGATGACACTATGTGATAGTGTTCTGGCCAATTACATGTGAATGGAAGTGATGGTTGCCACTTCCTAGCCTGGCCATGAGAGCCTGGCTTCATGGTCCTCCATGCTTTTCCTCCTCTCTTAGGCTTGAACGAAGCTGAGACCTAGGGCATACTTACATCTCTGTGCTGAAGGTGGCCAAGTACGCAAGAAGGAAGATTCTGAGTTCCTGAGAACCATTCAGCTGGGAGCACTGCCCCCTGCCTCGACATACACAGTTGTATTTTAACATTAGCATTGTTGTAAAAATGCAAGAGGTAAACTTGTACTGTATTAAGCCTCTGAAATTTGAGGTTTGATCTTTTACAGCAGCAATTAATGTTTCCTTAACCTCCAGCATGAACTTTTCATCTTTATTAAAAGAAGAAATTAAGTTTTGGAAAAAACCCTCCTAAAGAATATGAGTATGTATATTAGTCTGTTCTCATGCTGCTAATAAAGATATACTCAAGATTGAGTAATTTATAAGGGAAAGAGGTTAATTGACTCACAGTTCCACATGGCTGGGGAGGCCTCACAATCATGGCAGAAGGCAAAGGAGGAGCAAAGTCACGTCTTACATGGCAGCAGGCAAGAGGGAGCTTGCACAGGGGAAACTCCCACTTATAAAACCATAAGATCTGGTGAGACTTATTCACTGTCACGAGAACAGCACAGGAAAGACTTGCCCCCATGTTTCAGTAACCTCCCACTGGGTAGGTAATTTAATTTCCATGACATGTGGGAATTATAGGAGCTACAATTCAAGATAAGATTTGGGTGGGGTCACAGCCAAATGATATCATGATGTTACTGAAATAATCTCAGTGCCCTGGTCACAGCCCAATGTGTCAGTTTAGGGAAAAAAAAATTAACTTTAAAATACAGAGAAAAAAATTCTGCTTTTTCTAATCAGTTAACGGGCATGCTTTTATTTTTGTTTTTTTAATGGGTTAATTTCCTTCATAGGACAGAAGCATTAGGCTCTGGAGAATTTTAGCATGCACCCAGATAAGTTTTTTTAACTTGGCTTTTATATGGCTTTCAGAAGCCACCCAGTGTGTTGTGTTATAAGAATGTTTTAAACTTATAGAATGTTTGTGTCAACTCTTTCAAATCAAGTATGCCCTCAAGAGAGAACCAAAAATCATAATGTTTTTTCAGTGTCTTTGCTAGAAATGTATCCCTTTTAATTTATTTGCTGGAGTTTCTTATGTTTCTCTTTGATATAAGGAGTGTAACCTCTAGGCCATGTGTTACTACCTAGGTAAGGTGGCATACTGTGTTTTTGTAGGGACACTAATCTTTTGCAGTTTTTTTTTCTCTCCCTTTGAAATTTGTAGTTCTAGCAATATCTTTCTTGGAACACACATCAAGAAAAATTACGGTGAAATAATGGATCTTAATTATGGAGAGTGGAGAATGGAATGGTCAAAGTAGAGAAACTTTCAAAGAATCTGTTTTCTTCTCCTGGAAATTTCTTTGGGGAGGCCTCATCTTAGCTGGTGTGAGATGTTATAAGGCAGTGTCCATTCCCCTGCAGCCACTCTCACCCTCTGCCATCCTGAGGCAGTGTTCCCATTGCTGATAGATGACAGAAAACCGGGACCTCCTTGTCCGAAAACTTTAAGTGAGTTTAAACGTGTAAGATTTTCAGCCTGGGTTTCAAAAGTGCATGTAAAGAAAAGTCTAGTGAACCTGAATGTGGTTAACTTGGAGATTTAATTACCTGAGAGAAGAGAGGTAGTGAATACCTTTGGCTGCCAGAGGCTTGGTATACCTTGCTTTTGGCATCTGTTTTTACGTCATTATAACTTTGGTTGCTAGTCTTCAATAAGGTTGCAGTGATCATAATGATAATGTTGTTCACAGGTACCCTGTAAGACCTCATTTACATAGGCTAATAGGGCTGGAGAAGCTCAAGTAAAAAGTAATAATGATTAACTGTGTTTCTATTTGACTTTTGATTGTGATTTTCTTTTTTAATTGCAGATGCACTTTTATAAATAGAGTCAACTTTTAGTTCTCACCTGGGTGTAGGTAAATGGAAGGAAGTGATGTGGAAGGGGAAAGCCAAATTGATATTAAATATTCCCATAACCTTTAATCACAAATGCAAATTGGTGTTTATTCAGATAGGGAATTGAAAGTTCTTGATGTCATATGGGATCACGTATTAGGATTTGAGCATTATGCAGAGTAATTTGAATTTGTAGTCATCAAAATATTGTGAACTAAATTTATTTAATTGTATATTATTCTAGGAACCTCCATTTTAAATCTGTAGGTACATGTGGACAGCATGTTAAAATATTCTTACATAGTGATAAAAAAATAGTATTCTAGGAATTTTTAAATAGTTTTCATTGAAACAAGTTAAACTTATTACTGATTCTTGATATCATGGAAAAATTAATGTGTACAATAGTTGAGATTATTATTTTTTACATTTTTCCTTTGAACAAGTTAACTGGTAACTTAATTTTTCTTCCCCTATCATCTTCATGCATTAACTTCCAGGTATTTGTAATAACAGCAAAAAAAACCTCATCTGTTTATTAATGTAACATCTAGAATAATGAAAGGAATTTTACCTGTATGATTTAGGCATTTGCCTTCTTGTAAATATTATTATGGAAAGTGTTAACAGAAGTGATTTCTGATGTCTAAGCAAGGACTGTTCTTCTATTTTTTGACCTTGTAGGGTGGGGGTGGGGGCAGTGGTACAGGGGAGATGGTAATAAGTTAGTGTTAAATGACTCTTTTACAGTTTCATTATGACACAAGAGCGCACAGCAACACCCCTAAATCTCTAAGGTTAGTTGTTGCCATAGGCTGGAGAGCAGAGAGGAAAAACAACTAGTTTTAGAGATAGGTAAACTGAAGTTTATTCCATTTTGGCATTTGCAGGCTATATGATTGTGTGAAAATTAGTTATTCTTTATAATCTTTATTTTATCCATTTGTATAATGGAAAAAAATATTTGCCAGATTGATGTGAGGAGTAAATGAATGAGAATTTCCAGTTACCTACCTCTGTGTGTTGTTATACATCAATTCCTGGAGAGTAACACAACCTGACTCCACAGGAAAGGACAATGGAAACCTCCTACTTGAGATCCTCCCAGGCCTCTTCCTATGCATCGCTTCAATGGGCTGAGTTTGATCAGTGTCCTTTCCCTCTAAAAAGCCATAGCTGGGAGTATAGTAGCTTTCAGTGAGCTCTGTGAGTCCTACTAGCAAATTATCAACCTGAAGGTGTTTTGGGAGACCCCTCTTTTCAAACATGCAGTTGGTATTAGAAGTGAGGTCCTTCTTGGAGAATGTGCCCACAAACATTGCTACTTGCCTAACTTTCGGCACAAATGAAAACCAAGGTTCTTCACTGTACCCTCCACTAGGCATGTCATTTTTTTTTTTTTTTTTTGCCAACTCCGCCAACTTTTCTTGGAGAAACTTGCCAAAGGCTTAGATGGGACTAATCCTGAATAACATGTGGCTTCAGAACCCAGATACATCTGGTATAACCAGAGTGGACATTTCAGTGAAAAGTGTCTAATGTGATTTGGAATATAGACCCGGAGAAAAAGAGACTGTGTTAGTTGGTGTTGGGTGCCTAAATGAGGAGGTCATCTGGCCTGGAAGCTGAAGCTCAAACTGAGGCAGCTGTAGTGGTCCATGTGCAGCAGAGTGTAGAAACAGAGAACATGAAGGATAAAAGCAACTTGAAGGGAGAAACAGAACCAGCAGCTGAGGCTTGGCAGGATGAGAGCAGTGCGGAATTGATCACTCTACAGGCCCTGCAAGACCCAGTATTTCTCCCTATGTTTCCTTCTCATAATTCTCCTCTGTCTCTTCCAAACACCCTCTACCTAAGCACAATTGTGAGGGTTTTCTCATTTGTAACCAAGAGAATGCTGATGAAGACATTGTTAGTGAAGTTTGTGTTATTTTAAAATTGCTACGAAATAGAATATGTTAATATCTATATTCAAATTGGTAAAATACATATCAAAATATCAATATGTATTCCAGAGATACCAGAAATAATTTAGAATGGGGGAATTCCTTTTTCTCCAGTAAAAAATTTAACTTCAGAAGCATTTAAAGCCATGTAAGAAATATATATGAATACAGCAAGAATATGCCATTTTACATATTTTTAAATAATACACTGAAATACTGGTAATGTCCTTTGTTAAAGAGGTGATAGTAAAAACATGCCCCTTATACAGTGTTGGAGATTGTAGTATGACACTATTCTTTTGGAAAACAGTTCGACAATATGTTTTATGCTGTAAATATAATTGTATTTATTGGCCCAGTAATCCAGCTCCTAGGATCTTAAATGTAGACTGTCAAAAAGAAAAAGTCTTAGGCATAAAGACATACAATTTAAATACAAAAATATGAAACTACTTTATTTTCACAAGGGACTGGTGGAGTAAGTTACTTTCTCTCAAATTGATGGATTATTATGCAGCCATTACATGAGAATTATTAAGATTATGTAGCAACAAGAAAAATTGCTTATATTTATGACACAAAATGAAAACTAATGGAGAATATAAACTTGTATCTGTACCATGATACAACTGCATAGGAATAATACATACTAGTAATAATTTATCAATTTATGCACTAGTTTTTTTTTTACTTTAGGTGCATGTTTTACTCAAGCTTCACAACCACCCTAATAGGTGGCACTAATCTTATTCCATTTTACAAATGAGAAATGTAGACACAGACAGTTTAAGTGACCTGATGTTTCATCGTTTGGACTATTGTTCTGTTTCAACTCAACTGATCTGATGCCAACTGGGGTACTGTGATATAATTCTGATGTTAACCCACTGGAGTTGGCATCAGACTCCACAAGTTAAAGACTAAGTCCTCCACAGACTCTCTTTAATTCAGATACCATTTGTACTTTGCCATCTATACTCGAGCCTGGGAAGGCCACTTGCACTTGTAACCAACTGATTCTAAATATTGAGGTTCCCACAACTCCCTCATGTATAATAATTTGATAGAACAACCCAGATAATTGCTACACTTATAGTTCATTATAAAAAATACAGATGAGAAATAGACAAATGAAGAGACATACAGAATAAGGTTGGGTGGAGGGTCCAAGAGCTTCCATGTGTTCTCGCTCTCCTTGTAAAATCCAGATGCATCTTCCCAGCACATCAATGCGTATACCACCTGGAAAGCGCCACTGAACCTTAGTGCCCAGAATTCTTATTGAGGTTTCGTTACATAGACATGATTAATTAAATAATTGGCCACATGATTAAACTCCATCTCTAGCCCCTGCCCCTTCTTGGAGATTAGGCTGGTCCAGAGTTTCAACCCTTAATCATGTGGTTGGCCTTCCTGGTGACCAGCTCCCTGAAATAATCTAGCAGCTCAGCATGAGTGATTTCATTATTAATAGTAACAAAAACAATCCTATCACTTAGGAAATTACAAGGGCTTCAAATGTTTTATGCCAACAACTGGGGACAAATACCATTTATATTCTCTATTATACCACAAGTGCCTTTCAGGAATTAGGAACATTTATTTTTTATTCTTGTGAAAGCATTAGGCCCCTGTAATATAAGGATGATCTAATAACCAAACAAACAAAAACACAGGGTTCTAACTCTGTTCCAAACCTTTCCAAGCTCTAGTTCCAGTAATTTATAAGCACTGGTGATCTCACCCTCCTGGGCTCAGTTTTCTCTTCTTTAATGACTCCTTAAATGATATTAGGTGTTTCTTCAACTTCTTATCCTCCATCAATCTTTGTTTTTTTTTTTATTTTTATTTTTTTAGCATGGCTTACATTATAATTGGATTCAGCCCAAATACCAGGAGTCACTGGGTTCAAACCTTATCTTCATCTTTTGTAACCTGTGTGATCTTGAGCCAGTTACTTAACCTCTTGGTGCCTCAATTTTCTCATTTGTAAAAATGTGAGAATAGTAGTGCTTCCTTCACAGTATTGCTGAGAGAATAAAATGTAATTACTCAAGTAAAGACTATATCACTGATTCTGGCATAAGTATAGTAAAGACTCAATAAATGTTCTCAAAAGTAATTTATACTGTATCAAAATTTTATAGGATTTTAAGTCAAATCTCTGCAGTATAAAAATTGAATACATCAAGGGTCTGTAGAACTTCACTTCATTCTTGATAAAAATTTCAGGCATATTAACAATGACATATAATTTAAAAATAGCCAGGTGCGATGGCTCATGCCTGTCCTCCCAACACTGGGAGGCTGAGGCAGGCGGATCACCTGAGGTCAGGAGTTTGAGATCAGCATGGCCAACATGGCAAAACCCCATCTCTACTAAAAATACAAAAATTAGCTGGGCATGATGCTGTATGCCTGTAATCCCAGCTCCTCAGGAGGCTGAGGCCTGAGAATCACTTGAACTTGGGAGGCAGAGGTTGCAGTGAGCCGAGATTGTGCCACTGCACTCCAGCCTGGGCGACAGAGCGAGACTGTGTTTCAAAAAAAAAATTTTTTTTTTTGGTAAATACATATATATAAACTTTTGGGTAAGAAAACAATGATAATTTGTCCTATAACCAAATACTGTTATACTGGTTACCTAAGTTGCTGTGAAGAAGAGTATGTTATGGATGTTCTTGCTGTCATAAAAGAATTACAAACTGAGTTCAGAATATAACAAACTTATTGTTGCATATAGGTCAGGAAAGGATAACTTGGAAAATCCTTTATATGAACCTTTATATGAACAGAAGACCTGAGCTAGTGATTATCCAGTTATTCCAGATGCACATGTACCTACGTAATGGAGCCATCTCATTGAAGAGTTAGAAAAAGTAGATTTCTCTTAGGACAATTCTAGTTTTATAATTATCTAGCCATGGGACTTTGACTTCTGTAACAAGCGAGTTAGAAGTAACAGCTAACGTAAAATATGTGACTTGTGAACAAACGAGAAAGATTATACTATATGATGCTATCCTTAAAATTTAATTATTTCTTCTTTTTCTATTTGCTTGACTATATGCTATAAATCCTATTCAAAGTTTGTCTTAAAATTTAATTATTTTTTTAAATAACCAAGAGAACAAGAACATGCAGATTTAATAGAAACTTCATTTAAAGTGTTCCTTTTGCTTTTTGAAATTTTGATCTAAAACTACTAGTGTTTCTATTATGGCACGTACACAATTTTTAAATTTTTCTTCACTTGTGTCTATGAGATATTAATAATATTTATAATATAGAAATAATCATCATACATAAATATGACCAATATCTAGATAATTCATAATAATTCCTATATGCATTACATGTTTATCCAGTACATACATTTATAAGGAAAATTACCTTTGTACTTGTATTTCTTCTTATTCATGTTTCTTAGAATGTAATACATACACACTTGGATAAACATATCAGTAATTCTAATAAGCCTAAACACAACATTTTTCTGATGTTAAGTTGATCTATCAAGGTAAATATGGTAACCACATTCTTACTGTTTATTCATTCTTTCATGTATTCATTCAGCTACTTCAACATGAGTGCTCCAGCTTTATGATTTTGGACAAAACACAATGTTAGTTCTGTGAGAAGTTACTGAACGTAGAGATTACCATTTAGTAGGAGAGATAAGTAGTATATTTACATGACTCTAATCAAAGATAGAATGCATTAAAAGATGTAAGTACAAAGTGTTGTAGGAATTTGAACATGAAGGAGACTTAGGGGGCTTAAGTGATCAGTAAAGATATCTTGATTACTGAATGACTGATAAATGAGTTTTTCAGTGACATTCTAGAATAATCCTAACTGTTCCTGGATAAGTGTTTGATCAATATGTTTTAAGTTATTAACATTTTGTAGCATACTAACACTTGATCAACAAATAAATATATTGATAATCTTTCCAAATTTAATGGCCAAATAGGGAAAGAATTGCTCAACAGTCATCGTTTTGTTCATCTAATTATATATATTCTTCTGAAAGAGACACTAATTACTTAAAGGTTATCTTAGCTTGGGCTTCTAAAACAAAATACCGCAGACTGGGTGACTTAGACAAAATTTATTTCTTACAGTTCTGAGGGCTGAGAAGTCCAAGATCAAGATGTCAGCAGATTCAGTTCTTGGTCCTGGCCTGCAGACGGTGGACTTTTCCCTGTGCTCTCCACATGGTAGTGAAGAAGAGTTCTTGTTCCTCTTTTTGCAAGGGCATTAATTCCAACATAAGTGTGCCACCCTCATTATTTAATCCAACCATAATTATCTCCCAAAGACCCTATCTCCAATACTCTCCCGTTGGGGATCAGGGCTTCAAGATATGAATTTTGGGGTGACACAAACACTTAGTCCACAGGAAAGGCTAAGGATCATCTGTTCCTCTTCAAAATGCTATATTGTCTTGCTGTGGATATGAAATAATTTTGTGTTAGTCGCCTACGGAGGTGAAAGCTTTATTAGGGTTGATGGCCAGCGACCTGATTTTTCACTTAGAAAGCCTACACAGTTGCCCTTAGAATTTAATGGATTCAATCTTGGAGCCTATATAAACAAGAAACTGCTCATCTTCTCTGTTAGTTTCCTTATTATTTACTTGCTCATTCATTAATTCCATTGTGTATGCATTGATGACTTGATCTTATGAATCGGCACCTTCAGCTGAGGACACTGATTTCTCAGAATGGTAGATAATTTGGGAGATGTTTTATTTTTATTTTCTTGGCCATCTAGGAGAACCAATTATAGTAAACAATATTCTGGAAGCCATAAAACTATCTGTAGTTCCCAAAGTAGTCAGCTTAAGGATAATTTTAAGAAATGGAATCTAAATATTTCTTAGCTATTGTCTTTATTAATTTCCTTCCTGTTCCTGAGACTTTGAAGATTTTAGGGTCAAGTTCCAAAGACTGTATAAATCATATATATGTTTTTGGTATATGTCTATCATCTCTTTCTCTATATTTGTACATGTAAAACTTATATCCCTTGTCACTGATTAAAAGGGAGCATTTTATTTTTTAAACATTTTATTTTGAAATAACTATAAATTCACAGGAAGTTGTAAAAATATGAGGGGTCCTATGTGTTCTTCACCCAGTTTCCTTGACTGATACATTTTGCATAACTAGATTACCAACCCTAGGAAATTGACAATGGTAAGATGTGTTCACATAATTCCATGTCATTTGATCACATGAGTAGATTCCTATAACCACTATTATGCATAAACAGAACCATTATATTACCACCAATACCTACGTCATGCTACACATTCATAGTCAAACTCACTCCCACCCCCACCATCCTGACAATCACAAATCTGTTTATCCTCTCTCTAATTTGGCCATTTTGAGAATGTTATATATAAATGGAATCATAAAGGATGTGATTTTTTTATTTTGGCTTTTCTCAACTCAGTTTAATGCCAAAGAGGTACATCCAAGCTGCTGCACGTATCAGTAGTTTGTTCCTTTTATTGCAGAGTAGTCCATAGTATGGATATATCGCAGTATTCTTAACCAGTCACCTATTGAGGGACAGTTTGGTTGTTTTCACTTTTTGACTATTAGATATGAAAGTTACTGTGAACATTCATTTGCAGGTTTCTGTGAAGATGTAAATTTTCATTTATCTGGGATAAATGCTTTATGAAGCAGCAATCATGTGATTGCTGTAACATACGCAATATATGGTTTCTGTAACAAGTCAGAAATAAGAGGTAATATAAAATACATCACTAAATGAGAAAGATTATTCTATATTACACTATTCTTAAAATGTCAATTATTTTTCTTTTTATGTTATAAATACAATTTAAAGTTTATCTTAACTTTTAATCATCTTAACTTTTGATTGCTTTTTCATATGTTAGGTTCATGTTGCATTTTCTGAGAAACTGCCAAACAACAGTTTTCCAGAGTGCATATATGATTTTGCATTCCCATCAGCAATGCAAAAAAGGTCCAATTTCTCTACATCCTTGCCAGCGTTTTCCCCTCTAGCTGTTCTAATAGGTTTTTAGTAATATCTCCTTAATAGTCTTAATTTGTTTTTCCCTAATAACTAGTGATGTTGCGCGTTTTTTTTTTCATGTGTTTAATTTACCATCCAAATATCCTCTTCAGTGAAATATCTCTTTATGTCTTTTGCCCATTTTCTAATTGGGTTGTTTGAATTTTTACTGTTGAGTTTTGAGAGTTCTTTTGGGATTCTAGATAAAGGACCTTTGTCATATGTATGGTTTGCAAATATTTTCTCTCAGTCGGTGTGTTGTGTCCTCATCTTTTAATAGGGTATTTCACAGAGCAAAAATTTTACATTTTGATAAAGTTTAACTTACAGACTTTTTTTCTTTTACAGATCATGCTTTTGCTGTCATGTCTAAGAACTTTTCACAAGTTCTATATCCTGATGATTTTCTTCTATGTTTTCTATTAAAAAATTCATAGTTTTATGTTTTATACTTAAATCTACAATCTATTTGAGTTCACTTTTGTATAGGATGTGCAGTTGAGGTTGAGATTATTTATTTATTTACTTTGCTATGGATAGCCAATTGCTGTAGCAACATTTGTTGAAAAGCTTGTCCTTACTCCATTGAATTGTTTTTATACTTCTGTCAAGAAATCGGTTGACCATACATGTATGGATCTGCTTTTGGGTTCACTATTCTGATTCATTGATCTTGTGTCAGCCCCTCTGCCAATACCACACAGTCTTGATTCATGTGGCTATGTAATAAGATTTAAAATCAAGTAGAGTGATTCCTCCCACTGTATTCTACTCTTTCATCATTGTTTATTCTCGTTCCTTCGTCATATAAATTTTGGAATAAGGTTTTCTGTAGCTACAAATAATCTTGCTAGAATTTTTATTGGAATTGTGTTAAACTTCTATGTCATTTAGGAGAAAATTGATATCATTATTATGTTGATTCTTTTAATATATGAGCATTGTATGCTGCTTCTTTTTTTAGATAGTCTTTGATTTTTTTTCATTAGTGTTTTATAGTTTTCAGCACAGAAGTCCTGTGCTGAATATTTTGTTAGGTTTACACTTCATGATGTCATTTTTGGGGTGATCGCATGAGAGATTGTATTTTAACTTTTGTTGCCCACATGTTCATTGTTAGTGTGCAGAATAAAATTGATTTTTTTTTTTTTGCTAATCTTTTATCTTGTGACTTTGCTGAACTCACTTATCCTAGGAAAATTTTTGATATTCTTTGGGATTTTCTATACACCATCATTTCATCTGCAAATAAGGGCAGTTTTCTTTCTTTATTTTTTTTGTGTGAGATGGAGTCTCATTCTGAGTCCCAGACTGGGGTGCAGTGGTGTGATCTCGACTCACTGTAACCTCTGCCACCCGGGTTCAAGCAATTCTTATGCTTCAGTAGCTGGGATTATAGACGTGAGCCACCACACCCAGTGAATTCTTGTATTTTTAGTAGAGATGGAATTTTGCCATGTTGGCCAGGCTGGTCTAGAACTCCTGGCCTCAGGTGATCCACCCACCCCGGCCTCCCAAAGTACTAGGATTACAGGTATGAGACACTGTGCCCAGCCAATTTATTCCTTTTTGATCTATATGCTTTTTATTGCATGTGCCATGAGTGGTGAGAACTGGCATCCTTACCTTATTTCAATCTTAGGGAAAACTATTCAGTCTTTCACCAGTAAGCATGATGTTAGCTGTAGGTTTTTTATAGGTATACTGTATCAAATTGAAGAAGTTGTCCTCTGTAGTTTTTTTGAGTTTTTAAAAAAAATTATGAATAGATGTCAAATTTTGTCAAATCTTTTCCTGCATCAATTGATGTGATCTTGTTTTTTCTTTAGCCCATTAATATGGTGATTACACTGCTTGGTAAATCAGACTATTAAAAAGAACATTTTTAACAGTCATTCAATTCATTATTAGAAATTAATCATTCGTACATAATAAACAACCATTTAATCTGGTGATCAAATTAATTGTTGAATATATAGGAAAAAATTTAAAAAGATATGTAAAGCTATAAAATCTGATATAGTGTTGATATGCAAGAAGGAAGGAAAGGAGAGGAGAGGGAGGGGACCGGGGAGGGGAGGGGAGGAGAGGTGAGGTGCGGGAAAGGAAGGAAGGAAGGAAGGAAGGAAGGAAGGAAGGGAGGAATGGAGGAAGGGAGGAAGCCCCTTAGGAATTCCTGGTAGTACACAGTTAAGTTGATTTCATTTCTATTTAGCTACATTAATGTCTTCCTGTTATTTCTTCATTTATTTGTTTTCCGCTATCACCTCCCACCTCCTTTTTCTTTGTAAAGCTGGGTGTTTCCTGCCTTGAGAATTCCCACAGAATTCAGATGCAGGAGACAAGTGACCATCTGCTTATTTAGTGGTGACATAAAATCGTATGATGTGCAGGTAGAACCATTCTGTTAAAAAATCTAGGAGTCTCCAGTTCAGCGGTCTGTTAAATAGACAAGAGCAGAGCAAAAGCAAATGAACAATGAGGGTGAAATAATATCACCATGTAAACCTATGGTGGAAACCTATGTTGGAAAACAGACATTTAAAACCCATAAGAAAAAGTTTTGAAAGGCACCATGGCAATATATTGCTTTTATAGAAAGATGCTATGAGTTGGTGGCAGACCTGACCAACTTGGAGGGCTTTCTCACTCCATCAGTTTTTACCAAATGGAAGAAACAAGACAATGCCCATTGAGATTGATCAGGAAGGCCAGCTGTGCTGTGCATCATTCGATCTGCACTGTATAAACTCTACTGCAGGCGAATGTTGCCTCCCTTCAGCACAGACTTGCCTGACATCCTCTGATTGTTTTGCTGCAAGAGGTAGAGAAAGAAATATGGACCCACAGACTCATTTGGGAGCAACTAAAGCTCAAATTTAGAGTAATATAAATAAATACTATAGAAATGGAAGGCAAGATGAATTATCATTATTATCCAGTATTTTTATAGCACTTTATATTTTGCAAATGGCTTCACAATCCCGTATAATGAATCTGTTGGGGGGGGGAGGGGCTAGTGGATGCAAATGTTGCAGGCAATAAGGAATAGCAGTTAGCACATCCATTCATTGTGTTTTGCTTGCATTTTTATTGTCTGATTTGTTTACATGAACTAACCACTCTCCTTTCTTTAATAGTGATTTTTTTGGAAACTTTGGGTAATTAATAAATAATTTTAATAGACACATTTAGATGTATTTGGTTTTAAATTTCCAGATGTGAGCTTGACTTTATGTGAATATATGACTGCATAGAATACAAGCATGAGAAGTAGATTAAGAATTTTTTTATTCTTCATAAAACAACAACCCACATGGACTTCATGATTGTGCTTCTTATTCTTTAAAGAGTTTCAGCCTGTCTTACTATTGCTGGATTCCTCCATCCCCCTTTCAACTTAGGCAAGCACTGGATGCCGCTACCGCCGTGTATTTTAAAGGCCTTTTGTGTATTGGCCATCTGTCCAGTTTTGTATGAAGCAGCTGCACGTCGAAGCCTCTTGCCCTGTTGCTACTGTGAACTTAGCTGTATTTGTCAGCACATGTGCTTTGGCTTTTTGTATAGACCCAGGTATGCCCCTCTGTCCATCCCTGTGTAAAGACTGTCTAGTTTTTTTTTTGTTTGTTTTTGAGACAGAGTCTCGCTCTGTCACCAGGTGCCAGGCTGGAGTGCAGTGGCACAATCTCAGCTCACTGCAACCTCCGCCTCCGGGGTTCAAGCAATTCTCCTGCCTCAGCCTCCTGAGTAGCTGGGACCACAGGCGCGCGCCACCACGCCCAGCTAATTTTTTTGTATTTTTAGGAGAGACAGGGTTTCACCATGTTGGCCAGGATGGTCTTGATCTCTTGACCTCGTGATCAGCCTGCCTTGGCCTCCCAAAGTGCTGGGATTACAGGCGTGAGCCACTGCGCCTGGCCCAGATTGTCTAGTTTATATAGCACCTAGTGTTGGAGAAATGATTTCCCTTAGTTCTATTACTGTTTCTTCCTGATTATCTCTCCATAAACCAAATCAAAGTCTGAATCCTCATGGGAGTGGAATTCAAAACTCTCTGGAGATTTATTTGATACCAAACTGATGGCTGAGTTATGAGTAATGTGAATGGTCTCTCAAATCCACTTTTTCATCAGGGCCTTACAAGTATATATACCTGCATGTTACCTCCTCCTTTTCCAATGAGATATTATACAGCTTAGAGTCAGCACATAGTAGGCCCTCAATGACTCTGCTCACCAATGAAGGGAGCCCTTAATGGGATCCTTCTATGAAGTGGAGATTGCAAAAGCATTACCCTCAAGATTAAACCTAGTGTAAACAATGTGACATATAATTGTGTGACCTCAAAAATATATTTGGTCCAACTCTAGTAACTGCAGAAAAGTAAAAAAAGAGAAGGCTTAAGTGAGTCATGAGAGAAAAGTTAAAAACCCCAAAGTTTAATTTGTTCACAGCTGTTTTACTATCAAAGGCAGAAAGAAATTCAACAGTGCATTTGTTGGAAAGAATCACATTTTACTCTGATTAAGAATATGCTGAGACTTGCTTTTTAGGTCAACTTTATAATTGTACCACACATCAGTTTTTAAATAACTGGAAAAATGTTCTGTACTTTTAAATTATTCTTTTGGGGGTCAGAAATTTAAGGCAGATGTTTTAAATTAAAGTTAGTGTTTTCTAGTGAATATAGTTATATTTCTGAATATTAAAAAATCTATGTAAAGATGGCATAATAAGGAAAGAAAATAAACTTGTTCTTTGTCAGTAAGTAACAAACTTGGAGGCTCTATATCCAAACTTCAAAATCCTAAGCCTTTTCAATAAAAATATTGGGAGACAAATATTGTTTGTAATCAGCAAGATCCCCAATCTCATGCTAATTTTTAATTACATCAAAAGAGTTTTTAAATTTGATTTGATAAATTCTGTCTTTAAAAAAGAGAAAATTGATTGCATAATTAAAAATTTAACCTGGTTGCAGTTAAAGAAAGACAAAATGGTCTAAAATTGCGTCTGCTAAGAAAAACAATTGAATAGATTTCTCTTACCTTTAGGTTATTCTAAGATGAAGAAAAATAAGGAAAAGTAATTGAAATGTCAGGTTCCAAAGTGATTGTTCATTTCAAGTGGACAAAAACCTTTACATGTTTTAGATTCAAGAGGGAGCTACTCAAGTAATAGAGATATAGAAATGTAAGATGACAACTAACGTGTAGCCAAAGGTGCAGGCAGAAGAGAACAGAGAGGGATTATTATTATTTTTTAAATTTCAGCTGTCTCTGGAACAGAGTATTCATCTTCCCACTCTTGAACATTTTCCAGCTTGGGCCAACTGTGTGTATCCAGTGAGTTCTTATTTAAGACATTCCGAAGAAAATTAAGTTATGGAAGCGTCCAGTCTCCTTTTTCTTCAGTAATTACCCCGCTAATGTCTTTCCAGAAGCCTCTACCGTGCTCTAGGCTTTCTGCTATTAAAGTCATCTGCCAGAAAATTAAGATGATACTTTTTTTTGTGGGGAATTAACATTGTGATAGGGCCATTTTAAAATGTTCACATATTGTTAAAATAATATTGACACTTTTTTAAAATAAAAAAAAATCAAAATCATCCATATTCTCAGTATCAAAATTCAATTGTTGTCCTTTCTTTCTGGCTCTTCTTGTTTATGTAGTGTTATCTGAGCAAAGAAGTAATTGTGAGGTCTACTTTGTTTTTTTAAATAGATAGGGTCTTACTCTGTTGCTCAGACTGGAGTATCGTGGTGCAATCATAGTTCACTGCAGTCTCTAACTCTTAGTCTCAATCAATCCTCCTGCCTCAGCCTCCCAAGTAGCTGGGACTCAGGCACATGCCACCATGCCTGGCTAATTTTTTAAAAAATATTTTAGTTTCTGTAAAGAAGGTGTCTTGGTATGTTACCCAGGTGTGCCTCAAACTCCTGGGGTCAAACGATCCTTCAGCCTTGGCCTCCCAGTGTGCTGGGATTACAGGCATGAGCCACCATGCCCAGCCTGAGGTTTATTTTTGAATATGGCATTATTATGTAAATGCCTCCCATGTTGTCATATCCTTCATAACTTTTCTGTTTTGTCTTGACACACTGATCCATTCATTTAATATCTATAATTTATTAACTATTTCCTTGTTTGGAGACATTTAACTTGTTTAAATTAAAAAAAAAACTTACAGATTGTATCAGAAACACTGTTTCTGGTCATTTCTTTCTTTTGAATTATTTAATTATAATAAATACCCTTGGGAGAATCAAAGCATTATGAATAGTTTTCATTTTTACCATTTTATTTTCTTCAGTGGTTATCAATTTACAGCACTACTAGGTGTTCACTAACATGAATATCTTTAGATAAACAAATTTTCACATACCTTAACAGCAAAGCCCAAAGAGCCGATGTATACTTCAAAGATTTCTACCAAGAAAAAAGAAATTCAGGATCTTTTAAGTCGAGAAGGCTTTAAAATTTTTTTTCTTATTCTCTCTTCTCCTAAGAAAGCCCCTGATTATACAATTATAAAAGCAAAGGGTTTTTTGTTCGTTTGTTTCTTTGTTTTGTTTTTTTAAAAATCGATATACATTACGGACCTAAGGAATTTGACATTTCTTTAGGTCCACAAAAAAATTGTATCATTTATTTGTTACTCTGATTCTTCTGCATTAAAAATACTATATATATACACTATATATATATATATATAATATAGTATATATATTATATAGTATATATATAGCATATATAGAGTATATATAGTATATATATATACTCTATATATACTATATAGTATATAGTGTAATATATATTATATATTATATAATATATATTTTATATATAGAGTATATATAGTGTATATATATATAGTATTTCAATATTATTTTTTATCATAATTACAATGAGAAGATAAATACCTTCATAAACTATATTCCATATTTTTTTCAATTTTAGAGGTCTCACAGTCTATCTAAACTGTCATGTAAGAACTGAAGGGATCACTTTTGTCCTCATTTGTTTCCACAGTATTTTTTCAACCTAAGGTTTTCTTTCGGCCAGAGGACCGTAAAACACATTTCTCAAAATATATTGTAGGGAGCACTAGAATCTCGAGATGAAATTGCCATATGGAAAAGAAAACAATCCAATTAAACTATAAAAGGCATTCATGAACTCATTGCTTTTCAAGTATGTGGTGGCTGGACCATCAGAATCCATATCACTTGGGAACTTCTTAGGAATGCAGACTCTCAGGCCCCCTTTTCCCCAACCTACTTACTGAGTAAGAACACTGTGAAGGCAGAGCCAGCAATCGGTATTCTTTAACAACCCTCCAGGTAGTTATGCTTTTTCTAGGTCATTTGTAATGCCATTATCTTTAAAAAGTTTCTGAGAACTTCCTTGGGAGAGAGAAGAAACAAACACGACAACACAACAAAAACCTCTAAACCTTGCTTGCCAAAGAATATATGTGAATAGAGTATATGTCTGGTATGAATTGTGCCATTAAAATGGTTCCTGATAGGAGAGATTCTATTTTCATTTGCTTAATATTTGAGATGATAACGTATTTACTCACTAGAGATGAGTAAAAATAAGTGTCAATATTTAATAAATGAACAGATACTAAGTGAGAAAAAAATTAGAGCCTTCAGATTAAATATTTATTAACTTACAAGAGGAATAGCCATGTTATAAAATGAGAATATAAAAATAATAAAATGGAAAATTGAAAGTAATTATCTTTACATGTGCTGTAAAGTTGCTAGTTGAATTTATTACCTATTCTTTTTACCAGTTCAAAGGTTAGTAGGAAAATACCATTTTGACAGCAGACTTCTGACAGCTCAATAATAATGATCACGCTCTGCGCATTTTATTTAAACATCTGTAGTCAACATGCTCTATTAGTAGCTCTCCTTGTATCTCTTGTAAAAATAGATTTTAGAGAAAAATGTTATGTTTTATCTCAATAAAAAAGTCTAGATTGTGTATGTTTTATATTTGCATCCCTTATCCTGTATGTTTAAATTATACAGAAATTCCTTAGTTCAAATGAGCATGAAGTTGTTTGGCAAACAGATTACATAGCTACAAAACCCTTGGTAGATCATATCTATAAATAGAGGTGTCTAATGTGGAAAGCGTTCTGAACAATATAAATGGGCCTTTTTCAAAAAAAAGTAGAGAGGAGGAAAGCCTACAGCGTTGATTTAAAAGACTGTAATTAGAATTAGGTTCCGATAATTAGGTCCCAGTAGACTGAGTTCAGACTTTCTTTTCCCTCAAACAAACAAAACATAAATGAGTGTAGGATGTCATTTCTGCAGGAATGAAAATAGAAATGGAATTTTAAATAAAGATTGTGAAGCAAAATGAGGCATTTTAATTCTTGCACCTGGAATCATTTCATAATGAAATGCAAATTAATTCTAAAAATTTCTGACCTCTGTTTTGCTGATTGCAGCCTAAAATCACTCATCTGGTTTCTAGAAAAAGAGAAATTGCATGCCAAGATGAAACTATTTAGTATATATACCTTGGAATTTTATAATGAAGTTAGATGATTGATTCTGTGGCTAAATAAGTTTACATTTCCATTATTAAGAAACATCAGAAACCAAGAATGGAATACTTGGTATAAATTGGGAGTGAAGCCACTATGATTACTTGAAGTCATTCATCGGCTTAAAATTTTGTTCATCCTTCACTATTGAGCTCTTATGGGATGTGTGCTTATTGTATACTCTTTAGTTCTAAATTTGAAAGAGAAGTGAAACTGGAATCCACTTTTTAGCTTTGAAAAATGTAAGTCTGAGCTTCATTAGCATTTATAAAGAGGAAGACACATGCCAATTGACATTTTCACATTGATGTTTAATGTAAATAAGAACCAATGATGGTGAGCTGATTGAGAGGTAAAGGAGCTTTAAATCTCCTTCTGGAGCTTACTGTCCAATTATATTATACTTTCTGTGTTTTAGTGACCAATGTTGTCATCAGTTTATCTAATAGAAAAATACAAATTTGAATGTCATTAAAAATGTATATCACCAAAAAAATACAGTGGATGCAATTCAAGAAGTACATGGCAAATTCACAGATGTTTATAAAACTGCTATTGTATAAGACTGAGACTAGAATGAAACTTTTGTACTTAGTGAAAGTAAGATGTCTTCTTATTTATTTATTTATACTCACATCCCTTTCTAAAAAGAATTTGAAGCTCTTTACAATAAGAACACCTAGTTTTTTTTATATTTATATTTTTTATTTACTTTAGGTTCTGTGGTACATGTGCAGATCATGCAGGATTGTTGCATAGGTATATACACGGCAATGTGGTTTGCTGGCTCCATACCTCGGTCACTTATATCTGGCATTTCTCCCCATGTTATCCCTCCTCAACCTCCCTACCCCCATTACCCCTTCCCTAGTCCCCTGAAACAGACCCCAGTGTGTGATGCTTGCCTGTGTCCATGTGTTCTCCTTGATCAACACCTGCTTATGAGTGAGAACATGCGATGTTTGATTTTCTGTTCTTGTGTCAGTTTGCTGAGAATGATGGTTTCCAGATTCATCCATGTTCCTACAAAGGACATGAACACATCGTTTTTTATGGCTTCATAGTATTCCATGGTGTATATGTGCCACAGTTTCCTTGTCCAGTCTATCATCGATGGGCATTTGGGTTGGTTCCAGGTCTTTGCTATTGTAAACAGTGCCGCAATGAACATATGTGTGCATGTGTCTTTATAATAGAACAATTTCTAATCATTTGGATATATACCCAGTAATGGGATTGCTGGGTCAAATGGAATTTCTATTTCTAGGTCATTGAGGAATTGCCACACTGTCTTCCACAATGGTTGAACTAATTTACACTCCCACTAACAGTGTAAAAGTGTTCCTATTTCTCCACATCCTCTCCAGCATCTGTTGTCTCCAGATTTTTTAATGAT
>CAUYLG010028284.1:0-35127 GCA_963573385.1 Cacajao melanocephalus | reverse complement strand
TAAGACAGAGAATTGTATCCTCCTTTCTTTGTTTTTATCCAGCAATTAAAGCTAAAATGAGAATAACTGGGACACAGTCATTGACCTTGCTGATGGTGACCATAAGAACAACAAAGCATTATGTGAACACCACGTAACGTTTTGTGATCAGACTTGATTTTTCCTAGTAATGGCAACAATGATAGTAACGGCAACACTGAGAGCAAACACATAGTGCTTTTGACATGGCAGGTATATTAACTCATTCAAGCCTTACAACACCTTTATGAGAAAGATACTCTCGTTATCTTCCATGTTATGATGAAGAAATGGAGGCATAAAGAAGCTGAGGAATTTTCCCAGAGTCCATAGCTATGAAGTAATGGAGTTGGGACTCAAACTCTGGTGGTTTAGATTGGGAGGGCGTGCCCTAAATTTTTAAACTTGCAAAATTTTATTTGTTTAAAATATCCAAGTTCTTGATAAATGCATCTATATTTTATTTAAATTATATGCACGTTTATTCTATAAGGTGGCTGCAGTCAGTAAAACAGTACTGGAAATGGGGAGACAAGATTATGCAAGAGAAATTTATTTCTGAGGAACAGGCTGACGGATGTCTCAACTTTCTCAAAGACCATTCATATAAAAATCAATCATATGTAGTTAGACTTGGTAAGCATATATTTTTTATATTTTACTATAAAGTTATCCATGTTCTAATAATTATATATCCATTAATTTGGATATTCTTGCTCTTCATATTTAGTGCTCTGTGGAGAGAGATACAATGATTTAGAGAAGCATATATGTTCAGTAAAACATGATGATATTTATTTTGATCATTTTCATCCATGTGCTGCACTAACGACAGATATTGTAAGTATAAAAGCATATTAGTGGAATTTTTAGTGTATATCACAACTGGAAAGGGACTGAATTAATCTTCATAGAATTGTAGCATGTATAGATACTCATTTTCTTTTTTTACTGATTCTTTAATTTTATTCATTTTTTAAAAATTTAATACATTTTTAATTTTTAATTTTTGTGGGCATCTAAAGTAGCTGCATATACTTATAGGGCACATGAGATATTTTGATACAGACATGCAATGTATAATAATGAGATCGGACTAAATGAGATATGTATCCATTACCTCAAGCATTTATCCTTTCTTGTATTACAAACAATCCAATTCTACTCTTTTTGTTATTTAAAAATGTACAATAAATCATTGTTGGCTATAGTCACTCTGTTGTGCTATCACATACTAGATCTTATTTATTCTGTTTTTGTGTGTGTGTGTGTGCCCATTTACCATTTCCTCTTCCACCCAACTCATTATCTTCCTAGCCTCTGGTAATGATCATTCTACTCTGTCTCCATGCATTCAATTGTTTTAATGTTTAGCACCCACAGATAAGTGAGAACACGTGAAGTTTTTCTTTCTGTGCCTGGCTTATTTCACTTAACATAATGACATCCAACTCCATCTATGTTGTTGCAAATGATAGGATCGTATTTTTTTTTTGTGGCTGAATAGTATTCCGCTGTGTATAAGTACCACATTTTCTTTATTCATTCATTTTTTGACAGGCACTTAGGTTGCTTCCAAATCTTGGCTATTGTGAATGGTGCTGCAGTAAACCTGAGAGTGCAGATACCTGCTCAATATACTGATTTCCTTTCTTTTAGGTATATACATAACAGTGTATTGCTGGATCATAAGATAGCTCTATTTTTAGTTTTCTTGAGGAACCTCTAAACTGTTCTCCATAGTGTTTGTACTAACTTACATTCCCACCAACAGTGTACAAAGGTTCTCTTTTCGCCACATCCTTGCCAGCATTTGTTATTGCCTGACTTTTGGATGAAAGCCATTTTAACTGAGATGAGATGATATATTTCATTGCAGTTTTGATTTGCATTTCTCTGATGATCAGTGATGTTGAGCACCTTTTCATAGGCCTGTTTGCCATTGTATATCTTCTTTTGAGAAATGTTACTGAGATCTTTTACCCATTTTTTGAATTGGATTATTAGATTTTTTCCTATAGAGTTGTTTGAGCTCTTTGTATATTCTGGTTGTTAATACCTTGTCAGATGGATAGTTTGCAAATATTTTCTTACAGTCTGTAAGGAGTCTTTTCACTTTGTTGTTTCCTTTGCTGTGCAAGCTTTTTAACTTGTTCTGATCTCATTTGTTAGTTTTTTTCTTTGTTTACCTGTGCTCATGGGATATTACTCAAGAAATCATTGCCCAGATAAATGTCCTGGAGAGCTTCTCAAATATTCTCCTGTAGTAGTTTCACAGTTTGAGCTCTTAGGTTTAAGTCTTTAATCTACTTTGATTTTATTTGTGTATATGGTGATAGATAGGGGTCTAGTTTCATTCTTCCACATGTGGATATCCAGTTTTCCCAGCACAATATCTTGAAGAGATTGTCCTTTCCCCACTTTATGTTCTTGGCATCTTTGTTGAAAATGAGTTCACTGTAGAAATATAAATTTGTTTCTGGGTTCTCTACTCTGTTCCCTTGATCTATATGTCTGTTTAATGCCAGTACCTTGCTGTTTTGGTTACTATAGCTCTGTAGTATAATTTGAGGTCAGATAATATGATTCCTCCAGTTTTGTTCTTTTTGCTCGGAATAACTTTGGCTATTCTGGGTCTTTGGTAGTTCCATATAAATTTTAGGATGCTTTTCGTATTTCTGTGAAGAATGTCATTGGTATTTTGATAGGGATTGCATTGAATCTATAGATTGCTTTGGGTAGTATAGGGATTTTAACAATATTGATTCTTCCAATCTATAAACCTAGAATATCTTTCCACTTTTTTGGTGTGTGTCCTCTTCAATTTCTTTCATCAGTGTTTTATAGTTTTCTTTTGTAGAGATCTTTTACTTCTTTGGTTAATTTTCAGATTATTGGCTGTTGGCATATGGAAATGATACTAAATTTTGTATATTGATTTTGCATCCTGAAACTTTACTGGATTTATTTCTCAGGTCTAATCATTTTTGGTGGAGTCTTTAGGTTATTCCAAACATAAGATCGTATCATCTCCAAACAAGGATAGTTTTACTTCTTCCTTTGCAATTTGGATGTCCATTTTTTTCTCTTGTCTGACTTTAGCTAGGACTTCTCTTCTCTTGCTTTAGCTAGGACTTCCAGTACTTTATTGAATAACAGTGGTGAAAGTGGACATCCTTGTCATGTTCCAGATCTTAGAAGAAAGGCTTTCAGTTTTTCCCCATTCAGTATGATACTAGTGGTGAATCTGTTGTATACGGCTTTTATTGTGTTCAGATATGTTCCCTCTGCGTCCAATTTTTGAGTTTTTGTCATAAAGTAATGTTGAATTTTATTAAATGACTTTTCAGCATTAATTAAAATGATCATATTTTGTCTTTCATTATATTGATATGATGTATCACATTGATTGATTTGGGTATGTTGAACCATCCTTGCATCACTATGATAAATCCCCCTTGGTCATAATGAAGTATCGTTTTAATATGTTGTTGAATTCAATGTCCTGGTCTTTTGTTGAGGATTTTTGTATTAATATTCATCAGGGATATTGGCTTGTAATTTTCTTTTTTTGATGTGTCTTTGCCTGGTTTTGGTATCAGGGTAATACTGGCTTTGTAGAATGAGTTTGAAAGTATTCCCTCCTCCTCTTTTTTTTTAGAATAGTTTGAGTAGTATTGATATTAATTCTTTTTTAAAGAGAATTAACTAGCTAACTAATAGAGTAGTGTTAGTATTACTTCTCCTTAAAGAAGAGAGGAATTAGTTCTCTAAAAAGAAGTAATTCCAAAACTACTCAGACTATTCTGAAAAATAGAGGAGGAGGGACTACTCCTTTATTTTGGCAGAATTCAGCAGTGAAGTTATTGGGTCCTAGGCTTTTCTTTGCTGGGAGACTTTATTATGACTTCAATCTCATTATGTGTTATTGGTCTGTTCAGCATTTGGATTTCTTTATAGTTCAGTTTTGGTAGGTTGTGTCTAGGAGTTTATCCATTTATTCTAGGTTTTCTGATTTATTGGCATATAGTTGCTTATGGTAGCCTCTAATGATCCTTTGAATATCTCTGGTATCAGTTGTAATGTCTCCTTTTCCATCTCTGATTTTATTCATTTGGGTCTTCTCTCTTTTTTTTCTAAGTCTGGCTAAAGGTTTGTTTATTTATTTATCTTAAAAGAAACAGATTTTCATTTTATTTATTGTTTGTATTGTTTACTGTTTCAATTTCATTTATTTCTGCTCTGATCTTTATAATTTATTTTATTGATTTTGGGTTTGGTTTGTTTTTGCTTTTCCTGTTCTTTAAGATACATAATTAGGTTGTTTATTGAAGTTTTTCTGCTTATAGCTATAAGCTTTCCTTTTAGTAGTGCATTGGCTGTTTCTCATAGGTTTTGGTATGTTTTGTTTTTATTGTCGTTTAAGAAATTTTTACATTTCTTTCTCAGTTTCTTCATTGACCACCTAGTTATTCAGGAGGATATGGTTTAATTTCCACATATTTGTATAGTTTCCAAAATTTCTCTTGTTATTGATTTCTGGTTTTATTCCATTGTGGTCAGAGAAAATGCTTGATATTATTTCCATTTTTCTTGAATGTTTTAAGACTGTTTCATGACCTAACATATGGTCTATTCTTGAAAACGATCCATGTGCTTAGGAAAAGAATGTGTATTCTGCAGCCGTTAGATGAAATGTTCTGTAGATATCTATTAGGTCCATTTGGACTATAGTGCAGATTAAGTCTGATGTTTCTTTGTTGATTTTCTGTCTGGATGGTCTGTCCAATGCTGGAAGTGGGGTGTTGAAGTCTCCAGCTATTATTGTATTGGGATCTATCTCTTGCTTTAGTTCTATTTAAAAATATCTATTTTTAAGATAAATTTGCCTTATATATCTGGATGCTCCAGTACTGGGTGAATATATATTTATAATTGTTATATCTTGCCATTGAATTGATCCCCTTACCATTATATAATGAGCTTCTTTGTCTCTTTTCATAGCTTTTGTTTTGAAATCTATTTGGTCTAAATATAGCTATACCTGCTCTGTTTTGGTTTCCATTTGCATGGAATATTTTTTACATCTGTTTATTTTCAGTCCATGTGTATCTTTATACATGAAGTGTATTTCTTATAGGCAACAAATCATTGGGTCATTTAAAAAAATCCATTAAGCCACTATATGTCTTTTGATTGGAGAATTTAGTTTATTTACATCCAATGTTATTACTGATAAATAAGAATTTACCTGCCATTTTGTTTTTTTTTTTTTTTTTAGTTTTGTGGTCTTTTCTTTATTCTTTCTTTTCTTCCTGTTTTCCTTTCAGTGAAGGTGATTTTCTCTGTTGGTGTGTTTTAATTTCTTGCTTTTTATTTTTTGTGTATCTGTTGTATGTTTCTTGATATGAGTTTACCATGAAGCTTGCAAATATTACATTATAACTAATTATTCCCAACTGAGGACAATTTAACACTGATTACATGTACAAACAAACAGCAAAAAGGAAATGAATAAAAACTGTATACTCTATCTCCACACCCCCGATGCATTTAAAGTTTTTGTTGTTTCTATTTATATCCAATTTTATTGTCTGTCTTGAAAAGTTGCTCTGGTTGTAATTTGTGATAGGTTCATTGTTTAGTCTTTCTACTGAAGATATACTCATATGTTCCATACTACAATTGCAGTGTTATAATATTCTGTGTTTGTCTGTGTACTTACTGTACTAATGAGTTTTGTACCTTCAGATGATTTCTTATTGCTCATTAACATCCTTTTCTTTCACATTGAAGAACTTTAGCACTTCTTGTAGGACAGGTGTTGCTGAAATCCCTTAGCTTTTATCTGAGGAAGTCTTTATTTCTCCTTCATGTTTGAAGGATATTTTCACTAGGTATACTATCCCATGTTAAAAGTTTTTTTTTCTTCAGCACTTTATGTCATGCCACTCTCTCCTGGCCTGTGAGATTTCCACTGAAAAGTCTGCTGCCAGACATAGAGGAGCACCATTGTGTTATTTGTTTCTTTTCTTTTGCTTCTTTTAGGATCCGTTCTTTATTCTTGACCTTTGGGTGTATGATTATTAAATGTCTTGAGATAGTCTTCTTTGGTATTCCATGTCTTTCTTGTATGTGAGTATTGGTATCTTTCTCTAGGTTTGGGAAGTTTTATGTTATTATCCCTTTGGATAAACTTTCTTCTTACCCTAGAGCTTTTAACCCCCTTTAAGGCCAATAAATCTTAGATTTGCTCTTTTGAGGCTATTTTCTATATCTTATAGGAATGCTTTATTATTTTTAATTCTCTTTTCTTTGTATCTTCTGACTATGTATTTTCAAATAGCCTTTCTTCAGGCTCACTAGTGCTCACTTCTGCTTAATTCTGCTATCAAGAGACTCTGGTGCATTCTTCAGTATGTCAATTGAATTTTTCAACTCCATAGCTTTTGCTTGATTCTTTTTAATTATTTCAATCTCTTTGTTAAATTTATCTAATAGGATCCTGCTGTCATTCAATTGATATTATATATCACATTGATTGATTTGTGTATGTAGAACCATCCTTGCATTGTTGTGATAAATCTCACGTGGTCATAATGAAATATCTTTTTAATGTGATGCTGAACTCAGTTTGCTAGTATTTTGTTGACAATTTTTGCATTAATATTCATCAGGGATATTGGCCTGTACTTTTGTTTTTTTAATGTGTCTTTGCCTGGTTTTGGTATCAGGGTAATACTGGCTTTTTGGGTTTCCTCAAAACAGCTATTTTGAATTATTGGCCTGAAAATTCACATATCTTTGTCTTTCCAGAATTGGTTCCTGGTGCCTTATTTAGTTCATTTGGTGAGGTCATATTTTCATGGATGGTATTGATTCTTGTGGATATTCGTTAATACTTAGGCATTAAATAGGTATTTATTGTAGTCTTCACAGTCTGGGCTTATTTGTACTTGTCTTTCTTGAAAAGGCTTTCCAGGTATTTGGAGGGACTTGGATGTTGTGATCTAAGATTTTGGTCACTGCAGCCATTATCTGCTTTAGGGAGCACCCCAAGCTCAGTAAGGCTGCGGCTCTTGCAGACTCATAGAGGAACCACCTTGGTGGTTTGGATAAGATCCTGAAGAATTCTCTGAATTACCAGAGACTTGCTTTTTTCCCTTATTCTCTCCCAAACAGATGGAATCTTTTTGTCTGTGTCAAGCTGCCTGGAGCTGGGAAGGGAGAATGATACAGCACCCCTATGGTCTCTACCGCAGAGACTGCACTGGGTTAGACCTGAATCAAGCACAGCACCAGGTGTTGCCCTAGGCTTGCAGTAATCATTTTCTGGCTACTGCCAATTTTCATTCAAGGCCTGAGGGCTCTGCAATCAGAAGGTGGTGAAGTCAGCCAGGCTTGTGTCATTTTCTTCAAGGTGGCGGGCTCCCTGGATCTCAGGTGGGTCCAGCGATGTTGTTTAGGACCCAGGGCTTGGAGTCAGGATCTACCCACTCTTCGTTTCTTTTTCCACAAGTAGAGGAATCTCTCTCTGTGGCCACCAGCAGCCCTGGTCTATAGTGAGTTTTTCCTGGCTACTGCTAATGTTCACTCAAAGCTCAAGGCCTCTTCAGTCAGCTTATGGTGAATGCTGCAAGGCCAGGGTCTCTCCCTTCAGGGCAATAGGCTGTTCTCTGGCCCAGGGTAGGTTCAGAGATACCATCTAAGAGCCAGGGTCTGCACCTGGGGACCCCAAGAGCCTGCTCCATGCTCTACTCTACTGTGGCTGAGCTGGCATCTAAGTTGCAAGACAAAGTCCCATTTACTTTTCCCTCGCCTTTTTTTTCATGCAGAAGTAGTCTCTTCCCATAGCCACCACAGCTAGGAAGGTTCTGGGTCATATCTGAAGCCAGCATCCCTCAGAGTGTCACGCAATGCCCACAGCATGTACTGCCTGGCTACCACTGCTGCTTATTCAGGGTCCAAGGGCTGTTTATTCAGCAGGTGATGACTCCTGCCACATCTGGGTCCATCTCTTCAAGGCAGAAGGTTCCCTTCTGGCCCAGCATGTGTCTAGAAATGTCTGGGAACTAAGGCCTGGGTGGAGGCCTCATGACTTTGCTCAGTGCCCTGTCCTACTGTGGCTAAGCTGGTGTCCAAGTTTCAAGATAAAGTCGTCCTTGCCCTTCCCTCTCCTCTCAGCAAGCAGAAGGGAGGAGTTTTTCTCAGAGCTGTGAGCTGCACTGCCTAGGGTTGAGGGAGGGATGATGCACTCACTCCTCAGCGGTGTCTCACTAGGTTGCATGTACCCCAAGTCCACAGGCTCTGAGTGCAGCACAGCACTATGACTTGCCCAGGAATTGTAGGTTGCCTTTCAGGTTGATTTAGGATCTTAGGGTACTTTAACCCCTAGGGATGAGGATTGTTGGTTTCAGAGCTGCCCATCCTGGAAGTCAGGTTTCGACTGCTGGGATGGGCAGTTCTCCTCTGGCTAGGGCTAATCTAAATGCTCCCTCCATGGGTGCCCACTGAGGTCTGGCTGGTGTTGCTTTTCGCTATGACAAGATAGCACTGAGTTCTAATGCAAAGTCACAGTCACCATGCTTTCCCTCTCCCAAGTGCACAGATTCTCTCTGCATTCCAGGTGGCCACTGCTGGAGGATCAGGATGGTTGGCCTTGGCAGTGCAAGGCTGTCTTTCTTGCCCTCTTCAGTGCCTCTTTCAGTGATACAGAGTTAAAACCAGACACTGTGATCACTCCCCTGAATTTTGATTCTTATGAAGGTGCTTTCTGTGTGCATAGTTGTTCAATTTGGAGCTCTTGTGGGGGTTGATGGTCATGGGAGGCTTCTATTAGGCCATCTTTACAGATAATCTTAACCTCAGGTACACGGACATTGAGGATGGACTTCAGAGAAGAGTGAACCCCTAAAAATGTTGTGTGTATGCTCTCTTCTAGCTTTCATTAGATCCTCGAAGTTATTTGGGACACCCGAAGTTTAATAACTGGAGAGGAAGTAATGGACAGTTCTAATTTGGGTTCTTTGGTTAGTTTCCTTTTTCTTTATTTATAGACATTATCTTTTCCTATCCAGCTGCTGCTTAGTATCTATTTCTGACTCCTACTTCTCTGTGACTAACAGTGCAGCCACAACTGTACTGGCACTCCTCGTTCATGTCAGAATTCCCCATTACCAAATGGTCTGAACAGGGAAGAGACATTTCCCACTAACATGGAAATCAGAGCATGACTTTTTTCATGGTGGATTGATAAGATGAGGTTTTCGGAGTTGTCAGCTGAGGCACTGGATTATGAGTGTGGCCAGTCATCCATTTCTCTTGCTAGTCTCTCGTCTTTTTCCATCCTATCTCTGTTATTAAATTATATATAGTTACCTTGTGAAGATATGACATTAGCCAATGGCTGGTCCTTTTTTCATGAAATTATGTCCAAAATTATGCTGTTCCCCTTATCTTCCTAAAATATAATTCTGATCCTCTCCTTATTCTACTCAAAAGTCTTCAATGTTTCTCCATTGGAAATAATTTCAGACTTTGTAGCTTGGCATTGAAGTCTTCTATAACTTAGACTTTCCTCACCTTTTCACTCAAACCCTGGATGTGGCTTACCTAAAAGAGTTCATGCTGTGTGCTCTACCTGGAATGCTTCATTCTGGATGCCAAATTCTATTTCCAGAGTCTATTCATCTTCCATGTTTTTGCTAATATGGAATTGTTTCCAGAAGTCTTTCTATGATCTCCCCACATGGAATTAATCTTCCTTTCTGATAATACATAACTTATTGTTTGTACTTTTTAATTGACACCAATTATGTTTAACCTGCTGTTACAATTTTTTTGCTTCCATGCCCTCTTTTTCTTATTAAATTATAAAATTGTTAATGAAAAATTTTGCACTGTTTTGCCCCTAGATGACCTTAGAGCTAGCTCATAGTGCCATATACACAAGCTTTGCTCAGTAAACATTTGTGGAATGATGATTGCCAACGTGTGTTGAGAATTTACATGACAGGCCCTTGTTAAGTATTTATATGTGTTTCTCTTTTAACCTTCACAACATCTTTATAATAATTGTACTATAATTATTCCCAACTTACAGGTGAGGGAAAAGAGGGCTAGGGAGGTAGTTTAGCCCAAGGACTCAGTCAGTAATTGTCAGACTATGGTACAAATTCCCAGGTTCTGACCCCAAAGCCGAATGCTCTTAACCATGGTGTTATACTAAGTAATTTGTGGATTGAATGCATCAGTAAGGAATTAAATGGAAATTACTTCACAGACTCTGAGCTCTGGTGATTAAGGGCATGTAAAACTCACTTAAAGTGATTTTGTCTCCCAGAAGTTTTCAAACAAAATTTTGCGGTGTAGCTTTTTCTTGGCTTTAAAGTGGCTCATTCCAAATGGCATTCCTGTCCCTATCCCTCCCTCTACCCCTGACTCTGTGCTCAGGGAATAGATATGTGATAAGCATTCATCATTCTTTAAGCTTTCCAATTATATTTTGATGTGTTTGGCATTGAATTCTCAGCAAGTTTTTAGTTGCATAGTATTTTATAATTTTTTTTAATGGTTTACTCTGCTTAGAGTGATTTAAGGTAAGTTACCCTTAAGCATTTGTGAGTACAATGGCTTGGAGTTCATCATTTTTGGCCATGTGCCTTCCTCTATTCTCAGTAGCTATTAATGGAGTAACTGGAAAGCAGCAGAACCATTACAGTGTGTTCTGACCCTGTGTGACTTCTGCAGAGCTGCGCTGTTGTGTGAGTCTTCTCAACACTTTACTCTGTGATACTTTACTCTTTTATACCTGGGGATAAATAGAGAGACGTACTTTTTAAAAATTCGTAGACAACTGGTGAAATTTGTGAGGTGTGCATTTATATAAGACCTTTCTTTGTGCTCCTAAGGTAGCAATAACAATAGCAGGATGATCTATCCACATGAGTATAGCATTCATGAGATTACACTGAAATTGTTCAATCATGAGGGGAAGCAGAGTACATTGAAGCAATAAGAGAAGAATGTAAAGGAACCTTCTAACCTTGGATTTATTATCTGTAACTCTCATGGAAATAGCTTCGGAAAGGAAGGCATGGGAACAGGATGAGTGAGCTGGCTTTAATCCAGCTGTGGTGAAGGATCACTGCAATCCATATATGGCTTGCTCCTGGGCTAAGGGAAGAGCTGCATAGCCTGCCTACGAATTATGCTGCCATAAAAAAAAAAAAAACAAAAAACAGCTGCTCAGCTCCCTAAGAGGCTGTCGGCACCAGGCAGTCCTCGAAAGAACTACAGTCTGTCTCTTTCCATGTAGTTCTGATAAATTCTTACCATCCAACTTTTTCACTTATTTTTTATTCATCTTATTTAATTTTTATTTTTTCAAAAGGAGCATTGTGGTATTAAATGCTTTTGTTTATGAATGAAGAAGTACAAGCCAATATAACCATAGAATGATCTTTTATGTACTGTTTTTCTATATCATTTTATGTATTATTTAGGCCAGCTTAAGAGATACCAGCTAATTACATGCTGTGCAGAGGAGAACAATTGAGTTTAATATGTGTTTTTAGTGATACAGTTGACAAACCGATGAAAAAGAATATCTGAAAGTTAATAACCAGTCAGTATGATGGATAGGATACTAAAAAAGAGCCAGGCATTTAAACAGCAGATTATACATATTATATCATGAAATCCTTATAACACATCTCTGGTGTAAGGTTAATTATTCCCATTTTAGAGATGGGAAACCAAGGCATTCATAAAGGAAAGGAGATGCTTTGAAAATGAATCACTGTTATTCTAGAGACCAAAATAGAAGCATAACATTAGTATGTAACTTGATAATTCTTAGAAAAGTCTATTTACTTAAGTCAGGAATGGCTTCATTTATACACAGAACTTGTGGTCACCTGCAAGATGCAATTTATGAGATACTGAAATCCTCACCTTCTGAGATAATGAAAACAGTTACTAGTGTCTTCAAATGAAGTCCCTGCCAACTAGCAAGCTTCATAAATGCAATCTGAGAATTGCTAAATGATGATTCTTTGTTGCATAACATAGTACAAAAAGAAAATATTGCTTATGTTAACTCTTTTGAATCTTACCACCATCTTGAAGACAAACAATGAAGACATTGTAATTCTCATATTATAGACAAAAACAAACAAACAACAACAACAGAAAAAAACAGAACCCCAGGGAGTAGTGATTAGAGCCGTGATTAGAACCCAGCTGTGTGGGTTCTAATCCCACAGTCCACCAAACAGGCCTTCTTTGCTTTCTGAACTCTATCTTTGGAGTGCCTCCTTTAGCCCAGAAATTCCAATCTTCTAGGAACCAGGAATAGGTATTTTTTAAAACAAGGGTTCCTTCCTGAAGTAAGTTTGAGAGAAATGTGATGTCCTATCCCTTTCTTGGAGATTCGCAGTGCACATGGATATAACAGAAACCTTGACATAAAGATACTTGGTTAATTTGTTTAATAGGGCCTTTCCCATAGACATTTCATCTTTAACACTTCTTTTTGGTGTTATGGTTTAGAAGATGTTACTTTATCCCTTGTGTACATAATAGATGAGAAGTAGTAGTGATTGAAGATAAAGGCATAGAGAACACAAAGGCTATGAGGTGGGATTTGTTCTTGTACCCTATGCGGTGCTTTGCACATGACTAACGTCAACTGTATTTGTGAGAGGAAACGTAGCGTGTGAGTTTTCAAGGCTTAAGGCAGAGCTGATCAGTAACCAGGGTAGCCATCAGGTAGAAATTTCTTTGAGTATCTGAAGGTTGTCTGAGGGTCTTTGTCCTTATAAAGTTGACTCAGCTCTTTTTAAAAGTTTTTTTATTTTTTATTTACTTATTTCTTTTGAGATGGAGTCTCACTAGTGGCATGATCTTGGCTCACTGTAACCTCTGCCTCCTGGGTTCAAGGGATTCTCCTGCCTCAGCCTCACGAGTAGCTGTGACTACAGGCATGTGCCACCACGCCCAGCTAATTTTTTGTGTTTTTAGTAGAGACGGGGTTTCACCATGTTATCCAGGATGGTCTTGATCTCCTGACCTCCTGAATTGCCTACCTCAGCCTCCCAAAGTGCTGGATTACAGGCGTGAGCCACCGCGCCTGGCTGACCCAGTTCTTATATTGGGTCTCTAGGGACAAAGCTTTGTCCCTTTTTACGTGGCTTGGTATCCATAAGATCATCTTCTTCACTAAACACATTTTAATGTCTGTTTCAAAGGGATATTTTAAAAAGAAAGGTATATTTTTGGTCTAAATTGAGGCTATTCTGTAAGTGTTCATATTTTCCAGCCACCCAGTACCCTCACTGGCATTCTGGAGCTGTTTCATAGAGCCATATTTGTTCATTATCTAGTACAAATAGTCTCAGGAAATAATACTGAAACTTACTAGTGGCCTTTGGAGTTTTCTGTTTCTGCAGGTTAGGGATGCTACTTTGTTAAGATTTTATTAACAGATCCCTGCAGAGGTGAAATATTCCAGTTTTTTGCCTTTTAATGCCCCTGGATTCATGGATAAAGACTTGAGAGTTTAGCTGTGAAAGATAAGATAAAATAAAGGAAATACAGACATTGTCATTTTATTTGTTCAATCATCCGTCAATTCGTTTATTCACAGATTGAAAAGTATGGATTCCCACCTGATCTTACACTCACCCCTCAAGAAAGCATCCAGCTTTATGATACCATGGCTCAAGTCTGGGAAACTTGGCCCAGGGCTCAGGTAAATATAGAAATATATATTCATGGTAACTAACTTCAGTTAATGCTATTCAAGAATATAGCAAAATTACTCTTCAGGTAAGCATACTTCTTTTACTTGGTTCATGCTACTATTTTGAAATAATCAGTTACTTTTTCATATTTTCAGACATTCTTTGTGACTTTATTATTGTATGTAGCATAGAATATCCTATAATTCTCAAAAATATTTCTTATTTTAGCTTTTAGGATACCATACTACTTTAGTTGTGTTTTTGGACTTAGATTCCTCCATTTTCTTCTCTGTTCATTTTCGTCTTTTCATCAGCCATGTCTTATATTCTTTCGTTTGAAGAGTTCACTCATCATCATAAGTTTATGTGTTAGAAATTATGGGGAGGTAAAAAGATGTTTAACAGCCTCTGACCTCGGGAGTTTGCAATTTGGTTAAGGAGAGAAATAAACTTAAATACATCATTGTACTTTTCTTACTATAGATTGCATAGCATAATTTTGTGATAATTTTCCCCCTAAGGAATTGTGTCCAGAGGAATTTGTTCTTTTTAAGAATAAAGTGGTCATTAAGAAGTTGGATGTTAGAAAATATGGAGAAAACTTAAAGGCAGAATTAACGAATTGGATTAAAAATGGCAAAGTGAAGCAGGTAATTTTCAAACTTTCTTGGACAAAGTTTCGCTTAATTGTTAATTGTTTGGAGTTGCATAATAACTTAGCCAATGACAGTTCTGTAATCTTTTTATTCCAGTTTTTATTTTCATAATTCCATTTAAACATGTTATCTAGTGAGTCTGAGGTAGAAAAAAGGAGGAGGGAACTGGTTTCATCTCTTAGCTCAGTGACCTTTAAAACATGTGCCATAGAGGCTGGGCGTGGTGGCTGACGCCTGTAATCCCAGTACTTTGGGAGGCTGAGGCAGGTGGATCATGAGGTCAGGAGATTGAAACCATCCTGGCCAACATGGTGAAATCCCATCTCTACTAAAATATAAAAAAATTACCGGGTGTGGTGGCACGTACCTGTAGTCCTAGCTGCTCAGGAAGCTGAGGCATGAGAATCACTTGAACCCAGGAAGCAGAGGTTGCAGTGAGCCGAGATCGTGCCACTGCCCTCAGCCTGGCCACAGAACATGACTCTGACTCAAAAACCACAGAGCATGGCTCTGACTCAAAAGCAAACAGACAAACAAACAAACAAAACGTGTTGTAGGCTTTTGGTTTCTTCAGTATCAGCTACAAACAGCTAAAAATAGAGAACCCTTAACTTTAGCAGGAGAACCAGTGTTGCTGAGGGAATCAGGAATTAGCACAGGGGCTAACCTAAGTAAGATTTTGTGCAAATACAGATAAATTACATAAAAATAACCAATTTCTGAAACTCATGTACATGATGATAAATGAGAAAATATAAATATACTTGAAAGAGGTTCAGGCAAATTTACAGATGACAGACTCAGGTGGCTATGCTGAGAAGCAAAGATATCCTTGAGCATTAAGGTTGATGGATCTTTGGTTCTAGTTTGCTGACTGAGCATCATGTTGATTTGCCTTTTTTACTGCAGAGATAAAAGAAATAAAGACAAAAATGGTGTTTATTGGCCAGGTGTGGTGGCTCACACATATAATTCCAGCGCTTTGGGAGGCTGAGGTGGGTGGATCACTTGAGGCCAGGAGCTCCAGACAAGCCTGGCCGACATGGTGTAACCTCATCTCTATAAAAATACAAAAATCAGCCAGATTTGCTGGTGTATGCCTATAAGCCCAGCTATTCTAGAGATTGAAGTGTGAGAATCACTTGAGCTTGGGAGGCAGAGGTTACAGTGAGCCGAGATTGTGCCACTCTACTCCACTCTGGGCAACAGAGGGAGACTCATTCTCAAAAAAAAAAATGGTATTGATATAAGGAAATATTACAAATAATTTAACCTGTTTGGCACAGAATGCTGTGTTCTGTTAAATGTTAATCAGGGGAAAATTGAATACCAAGGGTGTCCCTACTCTCCACCCCTCAAGCTATAGTTAAAATGGAAAATGACTTTGTCAAGAAAATGTATTCATGATAGCACATAACTATTTCATCAATTTTTTTCCATGGTATAGTATGTAAGGGAATTTAATGTCAATTTTCCTGATGTAAAATAACATTTTTTTTCTGATTAAAAAGGTAGTAGATGCTGTTTATAAAAAATTATAAAATATGGAATAGTAGGATAAAAATTACCACCCAGAATTTCAACAGTATCTGAAGTGAACAATTTATTGTACTTCTGTTGATCACTCTGTGACTTACTCTTTTTTCGAATTTTTAGTTAAGCATTATAAATATGCCTCTATACCTTTTCAAAGTATTGGTAGATATAGTTAAAAACTTTTTTTTTAATTTTGAGAGATTCTTTTCCATTGTTGATTTTATATACTCCATAACATATTTGGCAGCTATTTTGCCATCTAATAATTGGAGAAACCCTTTGTCACTCTCCCTGCAACAGTTGAAAGAGCAACATCTTCTGAACATCTTTATCCTACTGACTTACTTGTAGTGCCTACAAAAAAATCATATGTTATATTTTACATATTTTTTGTCTATTCTTTAATATAGAGATGTCTGTGACTCCATTGACTTCTACTACTACTTGATAATATATTATAAAAGGACTACTTTTAAAACCCACAAAAAACTATGTATGAAAAATGCTTCTAATTTCAGACAACGAAATAATTCCTTTCTCTCTCCTGTTTCTGCAAATTCTTCTTCTTCTTCTTCTTCTTTTTTAAAATAATTTTAACTTACTACTCTAGGTCAAAAGAGTATTGGAGAACCTTAGTCCGGATTCATTGTCTAGTTCAAAAGATATGGTAAACATGTTTCCTCTTCTTGTTGAAAAGCTAAGACAAATGGATAAGTTACCTGCAATATTTTTTTTGTAAGTAATTGAAACTTAATTTATCTTTGTTTATATGTTAGGCTTTTTTGATTGGTTTTGTTTTCAATTAGTCTAATTTATATATAAATGAGAAGTAAGCCTATTTTACTAGTTTGTTGCATTTTTATAAAACGATATAGATTTTGCTTTTAAAGAAATGGGTCAGCCTTCTAGGTCAATCCTTACAACGTTTTTTATCTTAATTCCATGACTCTTGATTTTTAAAAATGTTTTTGTTTTTTCTAAATGTTTTTTTGTAAGAAACTATCATTAAATTCAGAAATGTTCTTGTAGGAACTAAATTGAATTTTTCATGTACAGATGTAAAACACATAAAGCAGTCAAAATTTATTGAATGTTTGGTTTTAATTTATAGCTAAGAAAACCAAGCCCAGAGGCATTCCTTGATATCGCTTGACATAATAAAAAGAGTAGTATTTAGCGTCTCTCTTTGATTAAGAGAACTGAACTGGAGCACATTAAGTGGGTAACGCTATGTACCGTGGACCCACTCTCATAATCAGCACTGAAAAACTTATTTAGCCAAGAGAATTTTAAATTATTGTAACTACAGAAGTTTTGTGTAAAATAAATTCCCAGCACCTTGATCCGATGGTAATGTGAAATCGTTTACAAAAACAAATATACAAACACATAGGCGTGTGGATATGTTTAATGGTAGCAGTAAGCCACATGTGTATTGTTATGCATCCAAAGTTCGTGCTGGTGGTCAGTAACTAAAACATGATGATGGGAGAAATTAAAGAGTAGATGACTGAAGTCACAAAGGTGGGGAATTACAAGAAAATTTCTTCTTCTTTTGTGCTTGGACCAAAGTAAACAAATGAAGTATTCTGCCAACATGTTATGATATCTATATAGATTACTCTTGCAGCCTGGCTCTGAATTTCAGTTAGAAACAAATGTACTCCTATATAGCGCTGAGGCATGGCTGAAAGAATGACTTTGGGATAGGAATCTATATAGAAACGGAATTCATTATTTGTACACTTACATACATTTACATTTTTAAAATAAATTATTTTTATTATACTTTAAGTTTTGGGGTACCTGTGCAGAACGTGCAGGTTTGTGAATAGATATTTTAAATGTTTGGGATTGAGATCTTTGCAGCTTGAATGGAGTCTCCAGTTGTCTTTAACATATGCTCCAGAAATCCTAGGCTGAGTCTGCAGCTTTGTACCACCGGAACGTTGAGAACTCTATGACAGTTGGTTTAGGCTCAAGCTGATCAACTTCCCTTCCTTAATCTGGACTCCAGAAAACGTGCATGGTGCTGAGAAGGCACATGTTTTGTGTCTGGTGCCCATGTAGAGGCGGAGTCAGGAGCACACACTTTGGGTCAGATCTTAGCTTAAATTCCAGCTCTGCCCTCCTTTGGCTATGTGACTTCTGAAAATCTGTTTACCCTCTTGCAGCCTCATTTGAAAAATGGAGATAATAACTAATTCATTGGATTGTGTTGTGGATTAAACGAAGTAATTTATATAAAACACTTAACTCATCAGTAGAAAACATGACTGATTGAGGCCCAATCACTAGACTTTTTTTTTTACACTGGACTTTTGTCATAGATGATCAGAGGGATTGAAAAAGGAAAATTAATTCTAGGTGACCTAGTTTGTTTACTTTAAAGCAGTAAGAAGAATCCTTTAATGCTGTCATTTAAGACACTCTTTGCAACCAGTAATATATGGGTATTGTGTATTAACTTGTGTTACTATGAACAGGGAGGCAAAATTAAAAGTGCAGTAAAAAATATAGCCTCTCCTGCAGTAAGCCGCAATTGCACCACTGCACTCCAATCTGGGCGGCAGAGCAAGAGCCTGTCAGCCTGTCTCAAAACAAACAAACAAAAACAAACAAACAAAAGCCAACCTCTGAAGTTGAAGCTGAGTTGCCTAGGTTCTAACTGCAACCTGACCAGTAGGCTATGTGACCTTGAAGACATTTCAAAATTTCCTTTGGAATTTACTTCCTCATCTGCAAAACAGAGATAATATTACCTTCCTCATAACATCATGGTAGAAATTAAATTAGTTAATATATTTAAACCACATAGAACAGTGCATGGAACTTGGTAATTGTTTGCTATTATTATTTTTGTTTTTTTTTTTACCATGTGTGATAGACTGTGACTTTCCTAGTCTTTGTTTCTTCGGTGTAATAATTTAATGTTCATCAGCTAAATAAGATTCCTTTTTGAAGTCTGTTTTCTAAACATACTGGTAAATCAGTGGCCTCACAAGTAATATTTGAAAAATTCTATGGAGAACTCAGCATATAATGACTGTAATATTACTGGATGTTCCATACATTGAGCCAAAACATTTTTTTCTAGCAAATTATATGTCAAGATGATAGCAGTAGATGGACATATGATATTGTCAAACTCCCCAAAATATTTGAAGAGATTTATTCTGAGCCAAATATGAGTGACCATGGCCTGTGACACAGTCCTCAGGAGGTCTTAAGAACATGTGCCCAAGGTGGTTGGGGTACAGCTTGGTTTCATAATTTTAGGGAGATATGAGACATCAATTAAATACATTTAACATACACATTGGTTTCATCCAGAAAGGTGGGACAACTCAAAGTTGGGGAGGGAGGCTTCCAGGTTATAGGTAGATTTAAAAATTTTCTGATTGGGAATTGGTTGAAATGGTTATCAACAGAATGGAATGCCTGGGTTATAAGAGGTTATGGAACAGGGGCCTGTTGGGGGTTGGGGGGTTAGGGAAGGAATAGCAGGGGGTGGGGGATAGGGGACGGGTAGCATTAGGAGAAATATCTAATGTAGATGATGGGGTGATGGATGCAGCAAACCACCATGGCACGTGTATACCTGTGTAACAAACCTACACATTCTGCACATGTACTCAGTCTTAAAGTATAATAATAATAATAATAATAATAATAATAAAAGGTTGTGGAGACCAAAGTTTTAGCATGCACATGAAGCCTCCAGGTAGCAGGCTTCGGAGAGAATAGATTGTGGATATTTCTTATCAGACTGAAGGTCTGTGTTGGTATGAATGCTGGAGGGTACAGTGAAGCATGTGTGACCTCCACTTCCCATTGTGGCTTAAACCACTCTTTCAGTTTACATTTTAGAGTGCCCTGGCCTAGGGTGAAGTCTGTTCAGATGATTGAGGGGCCTTATAATTTTATTTTTGGTTTACAATCTGAATGGAAACAGTCTTTTCAAAGCACTATTTTCATTTGTTATAAGGTTTAAGAATGGTGATGTAGAAAAAAGAGCTGGAAGTGTGTGTACTTTTCTGGAGAAGACAGAGACAAAAAGCCATCCCAACACTGAATGTCATCATTATATCCTTGATATAAATGAAGAACTTACAAAAGTTGAAAGAATTGTGAGGGAAGAAAAAAAGATGTAAGCATTAATGTTTACTTAAACAAATTGGCCCCTGAAGACTTAAAATATTCATAAGTCACTGTCAGAAATGTTTAGAGACCTGAGTCACAAAAGGGCCCTTGTTATTGTTTCACAGTTTTTGCAAATAGAGTAAATTTGGGTGGGAGGATGGGAGGAAGGGAATCCCTCTTATACATGTAGATAGAGTTCATTTAGGAATCAGGAGAGGTGGGACCACAACCTGTAAGCCTAAGAATCAACTGGGCCTCCTGGGAGGCCCTCAGCCTTCTAAGCCATAACCTGCATTCATGTTTCCAGGCCACAACCTGGAGGTTTCCTGGTCTGTAGAACGCATATTCACTATTGGTGGGAGTGTAAATTAGTTCAACTGTTGTGGAAGACAGTGTGGTGATTCCTCAAAGACAGAAATACCATTCAACCCAGCCATCCCACTGCTGGGCATATACCCAAAGGAATAGAAATCATTCCATCATAAAGATATGTACATGCATATGTTCATTGCAGCACTATTTACAATAGAAAAGACATGGAATCAATCTAGATGCCCATCAATGATAGACTGGATAAGGAAATTGTGGTACATGTACACCATGAAATAGTATGCAGCCGTGAAAAAGAATGAGATCATGTCCTTTGCAGGGAGATTGATAAAGCTGGAGGCCATTATTCTTAGCAAACTAACACAGGGACAGAAAACCAAATACTACATGTTCTCATTTTTAAGTAGGAAATAAATGATGAGAACACATGGACACATAGAGGGGAACAGCACACACTGGGGCCTATGAGAGGGTGGAGGGTGGGCAGAGAGGGAGAGAGACGATCAAGAGAAATAATGAATGGGAATTAGGCTTAATATCTGGGTTACGAAATAATCTGTACAACAAACTCCCATAATATAAGTTTACCTATATGACAAATCTGCACATGTACACCTGAGCTTAAAATAAAACTTAAAAACCAAAGAATGGACTATAGAATGAATTGCCATACCAATTGTATGCTAGGGGTAGAACTTCACTGCTGTGATTTTTTTTCCCTTTTTCCCCAAGGTCTGATTAATTCTGACAGTTCTATGGTCAAAATATTATTTCTGTCCTTGCCATCCTCTTGATCCTCACTTACTAGCTCTGAGTTGGTTCAGGTCCTTGCCATTTGTTATTTGCGATTCTCTAGCATCTTTCTCGTGTAATTTTGTGTTCCAGGTTCACCTCTTCCCATGTTATTGACATACAGTTGCTGGTCTGATTGTTCTATTATGAGATTCTTGGGGTGTTGCTTTTCTGGCTAGAAACCTCTGTGGCCAGTGGCACCTTTGCAGCACCCAGCCAGGCATGCCAGCTGTGGACAGGCTGGCAACTCCAGGCACTGGCACAGGCACCAGCTTCCAGTGTGGCTGCAGCTGGACCAGGAGTACTGCAGGCAGTTTCCATGGCTGGCACTGGGGAACATGGTGGTGCCCAGAGATGCCAGGAACTACAGGGCCCCAAAGAGGGTATCACAGCCCTGGCTTGGGGAGCTCCTAGGTCTGAGCTCCTCTAAAGGCTGCAGCTCTTCTCTCCTTCTCTATTCTCTCCTTCTTGTCACCCATAATGTCACAAGCAAGGGCAATGTGGCAATTGTTTTAGCCCTGTTTGTGTTATAGTTCTTTTAGCCTTATCATTTGGTGGGTCCCGAGTTCTAGTCCTGCATCCAGGAAGAATGAGGTACATAGACAAGTGGAGGGTGAGCAAGGTGAAGAAGAGCATTATTGAGCAATGGAACAGCTCAGAGGAGACCCGCAGTAGATAGCTTCTCTCTGGAAGTGGGGTGCCCCGATGAGTATTGAGCTCTTAGCAGACAGGAGACCCTGGAGTGGGTTACTCCTCTCTACAGGCAGGTAATCCTGTCAAGGCTCAGCTCTCAGCAGAGAGGAGACCCTGGAGTGGGTTGCTCCGTTTTGTAGCTGGTCATCCTGTCAAGTCCTTAGTTCTCAGCTAAGAAGAGGTCCTGGAGTGGGTAGCTCCTGTCCACAGCTGGTGATCCTGATGTTTGCTCAGCTCTCAGCAGAGAGGAGACACTGGAGTAGGTAACTCCTTTCTGCAGCTGGTCATCTGTTGAGTCAAGTCTGGCTGAGTCTGAGGTTTTTATGGGCTTCAGAGGGGTGGAAGTGTGTGCTGATTGGTCCATGGGAGGTCATGGGCAGGCCCGGAAAAAGCACCATAAGTTCCCACTTCAGTCCACAGGACTGGCAACCCAGCCCCCAGATCTCAAGCCCCAGCTTGAAGGTGGAACTTCAGGTAGGCACTTTAGCGTGGCATTCAAGGGTCACCATGATTTGTTCCCTGCCTACCTCTAGGGCGTTGTCATCATTTCCTGCCACTCCTCTCTGGTAAGTCTCTATCTCACCAGAGTTCTCCTCACATGAATCGCTTTCCATCACCCAAATCTATGTACTAGGCACTGCGTCTACCTAGAGGGCATTCCTTTCTGTTAGCTCATACATCTGTTCATTTCCCCCACATCTTTTGTTTTAAATCTGTCATCTCTCTGAAGTTTATAATGATTCCCTCAGTTAGATTTATTACCCTTTGTCTTTTGTTCTCATTCCACTTTGAATCATTGAAGCATTTGGATCAGTGATAACACCACATTGCAGTTGTCTTCATATCTTCAGTTTCTTTAGATTGGGAGTTCCCTTACAAGAGTTGTGCATATTCTTCTTGGAGTCCCCCCCATACTAGCATATTGCCTGGCATATAGTAATAGTGCTTCTAAAATACTTTTGAGAGAATAATGAAACCTTCCCTCCACATTGTCTTAGTCCATAACAAATTACCATAGACTAAGTGGCTTCTAAACAGAAATGTATTTCTCACAGTTCTGGAGGCTAGTAAGTCCAAGATCAAGGTGTCGACAGAGCTGCTGTCTGGTGAGGCCCTTCTTCCTGGTTTATAGAGAGTTGTCCTTTCTGTGTCCTTATAGGGTGGAAGGGTGAGGGATCTCTCTGGAGCCTCTTTTATAAGGTCGCTAATCCCATTCATGAAAAATCTATCTTCTTGACTTCATCACCTATCAAAGACTCCACCTTCTTATATCACACACGGAGATTAGGTTTTCAACATAAACATTCCGTCTGTAACAATATTGAAACAACTTCCATAGCCCTTCTAATTCAAACATTTCATAAAGACTAGCGCAAATTCTCTGTTGGTTCCACTCTTGCTTTTATCTTTTTTCTCCTTGTTGTGCATATTTTTTGGACATAGGGGAAGGGAAAAGGATCTGGGAGAGAGAAGTTGGAGCTCCAGGTTGTCTTGGCAACTGATTCTCTTTAGTCAGTCTTTTTTCAGGACTAGGAACTACATTTCAAGTTGAATGTATAATGAACTATATGGGCCATGAAAATAAAGAATATTGATTGCTATGATCAGTTTCTCTCTTGGACCCAGTTATGAAGGGTCTCTGCTCTCAGCATGGATATTTACAGTACCCTTTTCTGTCTGGGACCCTCTTTATAAGACCAGAGTTAGTGGGATGAGGGGATGTGCCAACTCCTTCTAGACTGTGCTACACCCCCACCTCCTTTGCTTTTCCACTGTGCTCTGGCCACTGCTCAAGAGAGATTTAGGAGCATAAGTTTTCCTGAGAAGAACCGGATTATCTGTTACAGCATGAAGGAGGAGAATCATGCAGATAAAAGGAAGAAAATACAGAGATTTTGCTGGTGAAGGACCGTGACTTCTAGATGAAATAGTGGAAGTGCCTGTGAGGAAGGGGAGACCAAGTCAGGATTGATGGAGCTACTGTCAACATTGGATGACGAAGGGAAATCTGGGGGCCTTAGGATTCTTGTGGTAACGGAATATGAGTTTTCATTACCTAGAAATTTTCTTTTGAAAATAATAGCATTAAAAAAAACCGGAAGAGGTTTGGAAAACTGGAAGGAATGCTGATGGATAGGCCCGAATATATTAACTTCCTGAGGAAGCTGAAGACTGTGAAAATCTCTGAGGGCTGCACGTATGCTGATGTCAGCGCCCTGCACAGTCAGATCACCGTGGAGAAAGGCTTGGTACGTCAGACAGTTATTAATAGAATACTTTACAGTTGTGATGCTTTATCATAGTGATCATTTCATGTCTTTGAGCATGGAAATGACTTGTGCAATATCTTTGAAATAGGATTATCTCTGAATGTTTTTTGCTTTGCAACGATTATCCCAATTTAATGTGCTAAAGTTCTCTAGGTGACTCTTCCTTGCCCAGTATGAATATCAGCCTCTTACTTTATTTCACTCTATTATCCTGCATTAGTTTATAGCTTGATTGTAGAACTCAATTCAATATGATGTATTTTAATGCTGGTCACATTTGAGTATGTGTGACACATTGTATTTTAAATAATGTCAACTGAAAGTTTCCATTTCAGAGACCTTCTATATAACGTTCAAAACATCTCATTAAACAGATATTAAAATACCCAAGGATGGTATGGCATTTAAACATTATTTATTATGCAAGCAATTTATGTTCATTGCTGAAATACTTGAAAATAGAAAATAAAAATAAACGTAATGTCGCAGCTCAGAGAGACTCACTGTTCTCTCAGATCTTTTTTCCTGTGGCCTGTTCTCACAAACATGTCCACACTCACATAGGCAGTCCTTGTATTTATTTGTTAATAAAATAAGGCCATATTATATACAAATTAGCCTGCAATCTCCTTTCCTTCCTTACCTATTTATTTCTTGCCAGCAATAATAGAGCTACATTATTATCTTAATAGCTTCATACTGTATATTTCTGTGGGTGACTATGATTTATGTAATCAGTTATCTTACTCCAGGCTGCGTAGGCTATCTATTATTTTTTCTTGTTCTTGTAATACGATTTTACCTTTGACATCTTTTCCAGCTGCTGGATTTTCTCCTGAGGATAAGTTCTTAGAAGTGAGGCTGTGAGAATAGGGACATTATAAAGGGTTTGGATATGACTTGTGAGTGGTTCACAGTGAGAAGTAAGAATTCTCGGATCGTCTGGAATAGAGAACATGCTCTGACTTCTTGGAGAAGTCTCTCTCTCTTTCTTTGTGTGTCTCTTCTCTGAGAGAGTCTGTTCGCAAAAATGGGCAGATTGTTTCTGTAGCCGTGAAACATGTAGATTCAGGGTCAAAGGGCAGCCTCGCTGTGTGCAAGGTGTCAGTGATTTGTTCATGAAAATGTCTTTTGATTCTGGTTGAACTTGAAATCAAATGAAATACATGATCAATTGCTTCACACTTCTTTCTTGTTTTAGACTTTGAATACAGTGTTAAAACGAGTGCAATTAACGAGAAAAGGCGAAGAACTGATGACTTTAGCACAAAGGGGGATTGGATATCATCACAGAGCCATGTATTTTAAAGAAAAAGAGTTAGTTGAGATACTCTTTGCAAAAGGGCTTATTAGGGTAAGTATGTTTCTTTGCATTTAAAAAATAATGTTGTGCATAGTAACCCTAGAGAGTTCTTAAGGATATTTATACTTTTAGTATAAATGACTATACTTTTAGTCAGACTGTTTTCTAATGTCATACCTCATCTAAGAGAAAGACATTTCTTTTTTAAGAATTGGAAAAGCTTGCACTAGACTAGCATGTTCTAGACAGAGTTGGTAGATGTGACACCTCCAAAGGAAGTTGGAAGAGAGTAAGGAGATCTTCGATGGCTCGTAATTAAATGCTTGTTAACTTTTTGTTAGTATGTTTGAGAATCTTGGAACATTCCCTTTCTATGTGGGGATAGTCTGCATAAATTCACCAAGAATGTTCATATAATTACCTAGTCAGTTTTCTTTAGGGCGATTTGGAAAAACAAGTACCAGCTTTATAGCTTGGTTGTGCATATGCATGTGTGTGTCTGTGTGTGAAGAGTTGTGTAGAAGTGTAGCCATTATGCTATTCAGGGTGTTTATTTTTGTAATCTTAAGAGTGAGGAATATTAGACATCCAAAGTTGTTTCTTGCTGTGTACAAAAACAAAATCTGCTCAGTTTTCATATAGGTGTAATTTATTTGTCATTAAAATGGGCAAATAACCAGAAAAAAACAGTTTTCATAAAGATTATTAATTACAGGCAAAGATCACATCAATTTTGTTTATCACACTCAGTATTACAGACCTTGTCACATAGTAGTGGCTCAATAAGTTAATGAGTGAGTAAACGAGTGAATAAATAAATGAATGAATAGCCAGATTACTATAAAAGTGTTATTCTGAAAATGTGGGAGCTTGCTACACAGAACACGTCTTTTTTTTTTTAATGACATTATAGCTAAATTCTAAAGTTTAGTGATTTGAGCCTTTCCATTCTTTTTATTGATGAACTTTTAAAGGTGAACAAATAATGAGTTGAATTTGGATAGGTTTATAAATATCAATTAGAAAGTCTTTGTGCTTACTCTATCATTAAATAATTAAAAAAATTATGGCACAGGTAAATATCAATGTATTTAACAGGAAGAGAGAGCAGCTATATGCACCTAGCATTAAATAGGTGAGGGGGCACATAACTGATATTAAGAAAGTAAACAAGAAGGAAAATGTAACTTTATTATGCTTCAATTAATTAGATCAGTTATCTGTTTAGATAAAACCTCCATAAACAAACATGAGAATAAGAGAAGGTGGTTGTCCAGAGTATGTAAGGCGAAACATTATTACCCCATCTTAGGGAAGATTTGTATGCTGGTTGTTCATTCATTCCTGCATTTATTGGACACATATTTATTGTGCATCTAACTTACGATGGTGCAGGAAGACTTTTTGGACATATATATAGAGAGATCAGAAAGAGCCTGCAAATAGGATTTGGGTGAAATGATTTTAGGGTGAGCAAATGTCAACAGTTAGGATGCTGAAGTAGCAGCGTTCTTTGAATAGTCAGGCAGTTGCAAGAACAATGTGGCTAGTATGTTAATTTTAATGACACGTGGTTTATCAAGCTCAAAGAGTTCTTCAGTCACTGGAGTGGAAAGTAGATCTTGTGTCCTTACAGATAGGCTGTATTTTGAATTAACTCTTCTATTTTTTTTTCTAGGTAGTGACAGCTACTGAAACACTTGCCTTAGGGATCCACATGCCATGCAAATCTGTTGTTTTTGCTCAAGACTCAGTCTATCTGGATGCTTTAAATTACAGACAGGTAACTCTATGACTCTGTTACTTCCACTGCTGAAAGCTGGGGGTGAAATAATGAACCATGTGGCATTTGCATCTGGTATCAGGTTACAGTTTCTGTTGTTCCTTTTACTTTCTATGAGGCATAGCATTTTTGAGTTGAGTGACCTTATATTTTGTTGCTTCATGTTGTGTGATTTATGTTTCACTGTTTTCTCACAGTTAGGGTTTATTGGCTTAATAATCTTAGTGTAGTTCAGTTTTTAGTGTAGTTTTTATATTTCTCAAGAAATATAGAGCTGTGCTGATTCTGGATCCTTTATAGTGCTCCTTTATTTTATTTTTCTGGGAGTATGTAAAATGGTCTGAAATTCCTTGTATTATCTGTTTCCTTTAATATGCCTTTCTCTGTGTGTGGCACTTGGTATTATCAATTCCTGGGTGTTTTGGGAATCCTGTCATATAAATTAGGTAGGTTTTGACTTTCTTACTGCAAACTTGAGTATTTAGGGGTCATTGACCAACTATTTTCCAAATTTCAAAAACTTTAATACCATTCACCTTCTTGGGGGTTTATGCTTTTTTTTAAAAAAAAAAAAAACTTTCCATTATTTTAGTGGAATTTCTGGAGTAAGAAGTGTTACTTGAAAGTATCTAGATAACTTTTTAAAAATCGAGGATAAAAGTGTGTTTGTATTATAAGGCCAGGAAGGAAAGGGAGATAAATGAAAGAAAAACAAGGTTGAGAGTGAGAAAAAGAAAGATAAAAGAGAAAGGCCATATAACAGAGATTTAGACACAATGACAAAGATGTCACACCTGAGCATCTTCTCATTTCCTTATGTGACATCCTATCTGGGACATATATTGTAAATCAAAGGAAAGAAAAACCACCTCCTGTCTACACATGGCTAAAAAAAACTGTCAGCGATTTTTGCCTAGTCTCAAAATATGAATGATAAATTATAAAATATAAATTTTTTCATTGTGCTTATTCTTGAAATTTTCCTCTTTCCTTATTAAAATGTAGATCATGTGAACCTCCTAGATTGGAATGTGAAGATTGTGATTTTACAGAGAAAATGAGTTTATATCCATTTCATGACTTTTTAGGATGTTGCTGTTTCAACCTTAAAAGCCGTATTTTTCTTTTCTCTAGTATAGCTATGGACCATATCACCTTTTGTACATACTGTTACGAAAAACAGAAAGCCCCTGAGCTGGAATTTTTCAGTCTTTCTCTTTTTTGTGTAGTGACCAAAGTTTGTCTTAAGGGACTTTTGTTTCCTTCAGAATTATAGTCTCCTTTTTCCTCCTCCTTGCCAAACTCCCTTGTTTGGAAGAAATCCAACATCATTTATTCACTATGGACCATAATGAGAATGGAATGACTTTGTTATCCTGCCCTGAGGACTTAGCATTATCTCCTAGGACAGAATAAAATATATTTTGTCTCTGGATGGATTTTGTTTGTTTCTCGAGGGTCACGTGGCAGACCTTTCTGGGACTTATACCCCCGAACAACTGCCTCATCATCCCAAATGTCTGGTTGGCTGTTTAGGGAAATGCACTGAAATCAGAAATGTATTTCCATGCCATTTTGTTATTTACAATGTGTCTATAAGGATGTGTCATACAATGAGAACCAGATAATTGTTAGTTTTACTGCTTGCACTTGAGATCACTTAATGTTAATCGTACTCAAAATATTTCATACAGTTCGCTTTCATCATGATCCTGTATCTACAGCCTTAGTTTAGCTGTCATTATTTTGACTCCATGTCAGTGTTTTGACATATCTTCAACTAGAAGTAAGCATTTACTATGTTTTATAGTTAAAAGTTTTTAAAAAGTAAACCTACCTGTAGATTTATGTTTCTCATGCAACATAAGTTGTTATTTAGAAATAGAAAATTTAGTCTCCAAAGTTGGTTATGTAGGAACTGACTTCAGTGACTTTTGTCCATTGTATCAGAATCTTTTTCTTTCTCTAGATCTATGTGAATACATGACATGAAACTATGTATCTTCCTTTTTTTTTAGTGCTTTCTTTTATAGAGGCATCTAGTCTCATGGGAGTGTGATTTTTCCTAGCCCAGCAGATATTACAGACCCCTGAACATGTGTTTTATATTAGCTTTTTAAAGCAAAGAATACGCTTTACTGTATTAATTGAAAAAATGATAGGGATTTTCTGCTTACATGCCATTTTCTCCTTTTGGTCTTTCCATTTTCTATCTTTTAAAAATATGTATGTATTCCTTGAAATGGCATTTATTATAGTCAAATGCGTGTCATGACCTACTCCTAGGTATCTTCCTCATGTCACTCAATCTTCATAGTACTGTACTGTGAATACTTGTTAGCTTCACCTCCTTGGCTTTTCTTTTTATTAGTATTATTATTATTTTTTATGTATATATATATATTGAGACAGAATCTTGCTCTGTCGCCAGGCTGGAGTGCAGTGGCGCGATCCCGGCTCACTGCAACTTCCGTGTTCCGGTTTCAAGCAATTCTCCTGCCTCAGTCTCCCGAGTAGCTGGGACTACAGGTGCACACCACCATGCCCGGCTAATTTTTTGTACTTTTAGTAGAGATGGGGTTTCACCATATTGGCCAGGATGGTCTCGATCTCTAGACCTCATGATCCGCCCGCCTCGGCCTCCCAAAGTGCTGGGATTACAGGTGTGAGCCACCGCGCCCGGCCAGCTTTTCTTCAGTAATCAAGGAGAGCAGATGACACAAGGCTGTGAATAGCAGGAAGCTGAGATGAGTAGACTCATTGGGAGCAGCCACTGAGAAAGCTGCCTATCACAGTCTGCCTCTGGGTCCCAGTGAGTCACTTCTCTCCCATAAGCAAAAACACATTCACTGCCTCCCAGGGTCTCCAGAAATCTCGCTACTGGCATAAGCCTGAGATTGCTCTAGTTATCAGAATGCCCCTTTTGCTGTCACAGTCTTTTGGTATCCTTTCCTGGGCCTCTTCACCACCATGTCAGTGTTGTTACATTCAGCCCAGCCTGTTGCCCTGCCTCTCTTCTGCTGGGAGTGCTCACCACCACACTGGTGGCCTGGCTCAAGTCCTGCCTCAGGCACCTATGTGCTAGATCTTCACAGTGCTTCTGAAGGAGTATGTGTAATGATTCATAGGGACATCTGGTCCTAGATTCCCTAGGCTTGAATCTTTGCTTTACTCTTTACTAGCTGTGCAATCACGGACAAGTTACTTAATTTCTCGGGTGTCGGTTTCTCAATCTGTACAACGGTGACAATAATTATATTTCAGAAGGTGATTATGAGGGCTAACTGAAAAGTGTACACTGCTCAGAACTGTGCCCGGCACATAGTAAGTGCTCAATGAATGCCAGCTGTTATTAGTAGGATTCTTTGCATCCTGATCACCATGTGATTTTTTAAAAAACATGTATATTTATTTCTTGTTCTTTCCTAGTGAGAACCTTCTGGCACAAATTGTTTTAGTAATTGACCTCTCATTTCTTTTATGCCTGTTCATCAGGATCTCTGCTCTGCTATTTCCTCTTAGAGACTTTTCCTTCTCTCCCCTGATTGAAATCCTAGCCCTTTTTATAAGGTTCTGATTTAACTGTTCTTATTTGTTTTCTTTCAAGTTTTCTTTGATTACTCCAGCTTTGGGGAACTGTGATTGCGCTTGTTCGGTCAGGTGCACTATACTCTTGTAAATTCCATGAACGAATTTGTATCCCTAATAGCAATTAGCATGGGGGTGACAAGAGATGCTCACAGTATTTGTGGAACTGATGATTTCTTCTGTGCAATGTGCATCCATCTATGCCCGGCTGCCATTTTCAGTTGTGGTATAATGGAAACCATGATAATGGAAAATCTGTGGGCATGAGGTGATTATTGCCCAACAGATGTGAGACCTCAGGTGAGATATCTACACGGCTGGATTTTCCTTCACTATGTCCAGAATGGCCATGATAATCACCACCCCACAGCCTTGGTAAGGGTTAAGTGAATAGGAAAGAGACATTGAAGGTCCTTAATAAACATTTCCTCCTTCATTTACTATGCACACTTTTTCACTCTGGAGTTCTTTAATGCCTTTCTCTCCTTTGCTTTTGATGCTTAATCTATTACAGAAAGCATTCGATTACTCTCCTGCTGTGGTGTCTCAGGTTTCTGTCTCACAGTTTCTGTAGCAGCATCCTTCTTCCTTCATTCTTTACCCAGGATTATTAAAAGAGTGTTAAGAAAAGGACATGAGATCTGCAGAGGCAAAACAGAGTTTTATTTTGTGTAAAAAACAATCTGCAGATTGGAGAAACTCAGCCTTTACTGCAAGTGAAAGTGGGCTCTCCAAAGAACAAAGGGAGAGTTTGGCTTAACTAGGGAACGTTCTCAGCCTTGCTTTCAGTCAGATCCTTTTTTGCAAATGAAGGATCCAAGCTTCTTCAGCTCTGATTGGTTGAAATAGTTGACCCTGACTGAGTGGTTTCCAAGGTCCTAAACCAGAAGTTTCCATCAGATGTTTCTTTCAAACAGCTAGGAACGGGGCTTTCCAACCACAGTTGATCTTGGCATCACCAACAGCAGCTGGTTTGGCTTGATTGTAGGAAGGGAGGTCCTTTGACACCTTTACAGCATCTTTCTGAGAACACAGCGTCCACGACCACTCCCTCACCCTGCCATGGCTGCCTAGTTCTGTTTTAACTTTGAGCACCTCAGCCACAGGAGTCCGTTCTGTCTGTTGGCCAGGGACATTCTTTAACAACAGTCCTCCTGGTTCTCATTTGCCTGTATTCTATTCTGTGCTACAGATGATGGATAGCATAGTTTCTTCATGTCATCTCTGATGAGGGAATATTGATGGCTAATTCTACTCTAGGATGAAATACAGCAGTGTTGGCAATATTCAAGCCCTGTATCAACAAGATCCCTTTGCTCTCTATCTAAAATATGTGTGTTCTCATGCTCATGAGCATTTGTCCGAATCAATCTAATCTTCTTACTGTTTCCAACTATCTTTCTAATCTCTGTCCTCTTGCTTTCTTCTCTGCTTTCATTTTTTTGCATGGGTTGTCTACCCTGTAATCTTCAGGAATCTAATTTTTAGGATTCCTGAGGCAGGCTCGCATGGTCCCTGAGGACTTTGATAAAAAAATGTCAGGGATTGGTTGATTCTGCCACTTCTCAGTTGTTGGATTGTGGCTACGTGACTTAGGTTCTCTGTGCTCAGTTTTCTTATCTTTGTTCTTTTTTTTTCAACATCACACTGGAAGTCCTGCTTTATTTTTAAATGGGGCTGACAATACTCTCTACCTCACCAGATTATTACAAAGACTGCCTAAAACTAATTTATATAAAGGGCCTAGCACATACTAAGCATTGAATAAATGGCTGTTTTTCTTCTACAAAGAGTTGGTCCTTGACATACCTCTTCCATGAAGCGTTTCAAAATGTTGGCTCGTTCAATAATTGTACTTGATTTGGATCTCAAGGAGCATAGGCACACTTTTTAACTTTCATTACTTTTAACTCTGTTTGTTAAAAGAGTTAGAGAAAATGGCTTAAATAGGGAACAGTTCCAAGTGTGGTTGTAACACCCCACATCTAGCTGTTTGAAAGAAACATCTGACAGACTCTTCTGGTTTGGAGCTTGAAACCACCCAGTCAGGGCTCAACTATTCCAACCAATGAGAACAGAAGAAGTTTGAATCCTTCATTTGCAAAAAAGGATCTGATTGAAGAAGGTTGAGAAGTTTTCCTATTTAAGACACTCTCTAGTTCTATTCCTTTCTCTCTCTCTCTCTCTCTCTGTGTGTGTGTGTGTGTGTGTGTGTGCGTGGTGAGAAACATTGGGGGTATATGGACTGTAAGCTCCTTGAGAGCAGGTTTCATTTGTAAGTTTCTTTTACATATCATCGTGCAATGCCCAGTACAGTTGTCTGCACGATAGGGGTACCTGTTAATGACGCTGCCTGTGAATATGAGGAAGAACACAAACTGCTTTTTCTATTCTCTCACTCTATAATAATCATGACAATCAACACAGAAGACTTCTGTGACCAAATGTGTGGGGATTTCCGCTCACCACCAAGTGAGCAGTCAGTTCTGCAGCTCAATTGAATTCCACATTACCTACCTGAAGATAGCGTCAGATTCCACACACTGAGGGCTCAGTTCCCAAGACTGCCCCCTGTTCCAATACCAGTCACAAATCTCGTCCTCTGGAACTTACAACCAACTGACTTCAAGTTGGGGTTCCCATGACCCTCTCTTTGGGTTCAATTAATTTGCTAGAGTGGCTCATCGAACTCGGAAACACTTATATTTATCAGTTTATTACGAAGGATGTTATAAAGCATACAGAAGAGCTGTGAGGGCAAGGTATGGGGCCAGGAGCATGGAGCTTCCATGGCCTCTTCAGGGCACACCACCCTCCAGGAACCTCCATGTATTCAGCTGTCTGGAAGCTCTTTGAGACAGTCCTTTTAGGTTTTTATGAAAACGTCATGACGCATGCCTGATGAATTGGCCATTGGTGATCACCTTAACCTTTAACCCTTCTCCCTCCCCTGGAAATTGCAAGAAGGGGCTGAAAGTCCCAGTCCTCTAATCATGCCTTGGTCTTTATGGTGACCAGTACCTATCCCAAAGCTGCCCAGAGACTGCCAGCCATCAGCCAACTCATTAACATACAAAGATACTGGAGAGTCCAAGGATTTTAGGAGTTATATGCCAGCAAACTGGGTCAAAGACCAAATATATATCACAATGCCTCCCTCTTTATCTCTTTTGCCCAGCCACATTGTATTTTTTAAGTGCCATATTAACATGGATTAGTTTCAGGACTAAATGCATAGTTTAACACAATCCAGGATAACAAGTGTAAAGTCATAGATCTTTTGAATTCCTAGGAAATTATTTGAGGAGGTTTTACATTGTGATCCTTTGCTGCTTCCAGATGGCTGGTCGTGCTGGAAGAAGAGGTCAAGACCTGCTTGGAGATGTCTATTTCTTTGATATCCCATTGCCCAAAATAAAAAGACTCATTGCATCCAATGTTCCTGAGCTGAGAGAGCAGTTTCCTCTCAGCATAACCCTGGTCCTGCGACTCATGCTGCTGGCTTCCAAGAAAGATGACCCAGAGGATGCCAAGGCAAAGGTACCATGCTGGACCCTGCCTGAGGTTCAGTCTTCATCACTGGCCTGGCTGTAGTCAGGTCTGCTGCTCTTTTAGAAGTCTGTCATGAGAAAGAAAATGAACTTTCTTTTCGGATGTTTTTTTGGAGACAGGGTCTTGCTGTGTCACCTAGGCTGGAGTGCAGTGGTGCAATCATGGTTTACTGCAGCCTTAATCACCTGGGCTCAAGTGTTCCTCCCACCTCGGCATCCCGAGTAGCTGGGACTACAGGTGTACACCACCGGGCCCAGCTAATTTTTATTTTATTTTTTTGTAGAGGTGAGGTCTCACTGTGTTGCCCAGGCTGGTCTCAAACTCCTGGGCTCAAGCAGTCCACCCACTGTATTACTCAGGGTTCTCTAGAGGGACAGAACTAATAGGATACACACACACACACACACACACACACACGTGTGTGTGTGTGTGTGTATGTATGTATATATGTGTGTGTGTGTGTGTATATATGGGAGTTTATTAAGTATTTTAACTCACATGATCACAAGGACCCTCAATAGGCCATGTGCAAGCTGAGGAGCAAGGAAGCCAGTCTGAGTCCCGAAATGAAAGAACGTGGAGAGAGAGAGATCCAAGATGGCCGATTAACAACAGCTCAGGATTGTAGCTCCCAGTGAAAGCGCAGAGAGCGAGTGGACGCCGCACTTTCAGACGAATTTTTGTTGCCCACAGACTAGGAGATTCCCGGCGGAGGAGC